>JAWPHD010014731.1:0-59418 GCA_037043455.1 Cyrtodaria siliqua | reverse complement strand
GAATTTCTTTAGTTGGGAGTTTAGGGGCCCTTGTTGGATCAGTTTTACATAGAGTTATAGGAAAGAACTTCAAAAAAAAGTCTATGAAACTACAAGAGATAAAGGTTAATATCCTTTATGTATTGTCAGCTTATGGATCCTCTACCAAGATTGTTCAAATGGTGACCCTGGGGTCAAATTTGTCCCCGCCCCGGGGGTCATAGTTTTACATAAGACTTATATAGGATTTTTTTTTTAAAAATCTTCTTCTCGGAAACTGCAAGAGTCAGAGGTTTGATATTTTGCATTTACTATAAGCTTATGGTCCTTTACCAAGTTTCATCAAATGGTGACCCTGGGGTCATATTTGGCCCCGCCCCAAGGCTCACATGTTTTACATAGACATGTATAGGGAAAAACTTAAAAAATCTTCTCTGAAACTGCAAGAGACAGAGGTGTAATATTTTGCATTTGCTATAAGCTTATGGTTCTCTACCAAGTTTGTTCAAATGGTGACCCAGGGTCACATTTGGCCCCGCCCTGGGGGTCACAGTTTTACATAGGCTTGTATAGGGAAAAACCGAAAAAAAATCTTCTTCTCTGAAACCACATGGAATGGAGCTCTCATGTATTACTTGTAGCATCAGCTTATGGTCCTCTACTTAGTTTGTTCAAATGGTGACCCTGGGGTCAAATTTGTTACCGCCCCTTGGTCACGGTTTTACATAAGACTTCTCGGAAACTACAGGAGCCAGAGGTTTGATATTTTGCATTTACTATAAGCTTATGGTCCTTTACCAAGTTTGTTCAAATGGTGACCCTTGGGTCACATTTGGCCCCGCCCCAAGGGTCACATGTTTTACATAGACATGTATAGGGAAAAACTGAAACAAATCTTCTGCTCTGGAACTGCAAGAGTCAGAGGTTTAAGATTTTGCTTTTGCTATAAGCTCATGGTCCTCTACCGATTTTGTTCAAATGGTGACTGGGTCACATTTGGCCCCGCCCCGGGGTTCACAGTTTTACATAGGCCTGTATAGGGAAAAACTGAAAAAAATCTTCTTCTGGAACTGCAAGAGCCAGTGGTTTAATATTTTGCATTTGCTATAAGCTTATGGTCCTCTACCAAGGTTTGTTCAAATGGTGACCCTGGTGTCAAACTTGGTCGTGCCCCGAGGGTCACAGTTTTATATAGACTTATATATATAACAAAAAAACAATCTTCTCTGAAACTGCAAGAGCCAGAGGTTTAATATTTTGCATTTACTATAAGCTTATGGTCCTTTACCAAGTTTGTTCAAATGGTGACCCTTGGGTCACATTTGGCCCCGCCCCAAGGGTCACATGTTTTACATAGACATGTATAGGGAAAAACTGAAACAAATCTTCTGCTCTGGAACTGCAAGAGTCAGAGGTTTAAGATTTTGCTTTTTGCTATAAGCTCATGGTCCTCTACCGATTTTGTTCAAATGGTGACTGGGTCACATTTGGCCCCGCCCCGGGGTTCACAGTTTTACATAGGCCTGTATAGGGAAAAAACTGAAAAAAATCTTCTTCTGGAACTGCAAGAGCCAGTGGTTTAATATTTTGCATTTGCTATAAGCTTATGGTACTCTACCAAGTTTGTTCAAATGGTGACCCTGGGGTAAAATTTGACCCTACCCGTGGGTCACTGTTTTACATAGACTTATATAGGAAACACATTAAAGTCTTCTACTCTTGAACTAAAAGAGCCAGAGGTTTAATATTTTGCATTTACTATACTATGGTGACCCTGGGTTCACATTTGGCCCCACCCCAGGGGTCACGTTTTACATAGACTTGTATAGGGAAAAACTTAAAAAATCATCTTCTCTCAAACCACAAAGCACACCTCTCATATGTTACATGTAGCCCTGGGGTCACATTTGGCTCTGCCCAAGGTCTTACTCTCTAGCACCTTCATTTTGTATTTGATCTTTACCAAACTGACTGTCAGTGTCTTAAACTGTCTACATCAATGTTGTTATACACAACAGTGCCCACATTTCTTGAACAATCTTAACCAAACTTGCACAGATTGTATATGACCATAAGATTTCGAAGAAGTTCGATAATGTGCCAGTAGTCAGGTGATCGCTTTAGGGCCATCTTGGTCCTCTTGTATTGGTTCAAATTAACTCAGGTGAGCGATATAGGGCCATCTTGGCCCTCTTGTTTTAAAAATCTTCTTCTCGGAAACTACAAGAGCCAGAGGTTTGATATTTTACAATTATTATAAGCTTATGGTCCTTTACCAAGTTTGTTCAAATGGTGACCCTGGGGTCACATTTGGTCCCGCCCAAGGGTCACATGTTTTACATAAACATGTATAGGGAAAAACTTAAAAAATCTTCTTCTCTGGAACTACAAGAGCCAGAGGTTTAATATTTTGCTGTTGCTATAAGCTTATGGTCCTTTACTAATTTTGTTCAAATGCTGACCCTGGGGTCACATCTGGCCCCGCCCCGGGGGTCAGAGTTTTAACATCAATGCTTGTTTAAAATATTTTAATTTCTTTATTTTTTATTTTATTTTTTTATTATTATTTTTTTTTTTTCATATTTTTTTTTTAATTTTTTTTTTTTTTTTTTTTTTTTTTTGGAATTTTTTGGATTTTTTTTTTATTTTTTATTTTTTATTATCTCTACTGGCCAACTTGGAAAACCGGACCAGTAATGACGGAGTTATTGCTCTTGATATAGTTAAAAATGCTATATTTTGCCTCTTTAAGATGATAGTCACTCGATTCATTGATGTCATAAGAGCCATATTAGCCAGTAGAGCGTCCACATGCCCTCTTGGGCCTATTTTTTTTTTTTTTTTTTTGAAGACTTAGTAACTAAACTATACTGTATATATGTCAATTTCAGTTCTCTGACAGTGTCAAATTGTCAATTTCACTTGATGGGGCTTTTTTTCAAAGTCTCCTTTCCAGCTTTTACATCTTCTCTGAAACTGCTTGAAGGATTTTGATGAACTTAAGCACAATGATATTTGGGATAGTCCCTCTCAGATCTGTGTTTTTTGCAGCCGCCAGTCATCCAAGATGGCCGCCATGGCTAAAACCTAAGGTCCAATTTAAGGAAATTTCAAACGACATCTCCAAAACCACTTATTCCATTCTACTGAAATATCATATACATGTTCCTTGGGTTGGCCTCTTTTAAGTTTGTGATTTTCGTTATCGTTGAATAATCAAAATGGCCACCACGGCGACCCAAAATTTACATAAAGTTACATAGGAAAAGGTTAAAAATTACATCTTCTCTGAAACCGCCTGAAAGTTTTGATGAAACTTAAGCACAATGATATTTGGGATCGTCCCTCTCAAATTTTTGTTTTTCGCGGCCACCAGTCATCCAAGATGGCCTCCATGGCTAAAACTAGGTTAAATTTAAGGAAATTTCAAACGACATCTCTAAAGTCCGTCGGATGGGGACGTAAACCGGGCGGTCCCGTGTATCGGTCTATCCTCCGAGCACGTTAAGGACCATAGGAATCTTTTCGATAATAAGAGTAGGGCACGGTTCACGAAATCCTATGTATCCTTCCCCTCTCTCGGGGGCGGCTCTAAATAACATATACTGTGTTGATGAGCCGTTAAACAACATTCAATTCAATTCCAAAATCGCTTATTCCATTCTTGTGAAATATCATATACATGTTCCTTGGGTTGGCCTCTTATCAAGTTTGTGTTTTTCGTTTTCGTCTAATAATCAAAATGGTCACCACGGCGACCCAAAGTTTACATAGAGTTATTATAGGAAAACGTTAAAAATGACATCTTCTGAAGGATTTTTATGAAACTAAATCACAATGATCTTTGGGTTTGCGTGTTTGGTTCCTCCAGTCATCCATGATGGCCACCATGGCTAAACAAACGACATATTACCACTTATTCCATTCTAGTTAAATATCATATACATGTTCCTGTTGTTGGCCTCTATCAAGTTTGTGTTTTTCGTTGTCGTCAAATATTCAAAATGGCCGCCACGATAATCCAAAGTTTACATAGATATATATGTAGGAAACATGTTTCTTGGGTTGGCCTCTATCATGTTTATGTTTTTCACATCATACAAGTAGAGCGTCTACAGGCCCTCTTGGGCCTCTTGTTTAATTAAAAGAGCAACCATATAATACAGCCATAAAAGACCTTCAAATTTTAAAAAATGTTTTATAACTAAATATTGATGCTATAAATGAAGAAATTTCATAACGTTCATTTACCCTATTACCAGAAGAGATGAACAAGTAAGGGCAAAACAGATACAATTGGAAGTAATTGGAGATTTACATTCATAAACCTACTGACAATGAGCTATATATAGAATATTTTGAGAATCCAGACTATAGACACAATATAAACAACTTTAACCAGCCAGATCAAACCCCAGAACTGGAACGTCAAATCATTAGTAACAGTTACTTACCACCTCATAATTCATTTTATGCAAATTGAATCACAGGTATGTTAGTATGTTAAGACCTTGTGAATAAACCTATATAACCCTATAGTTTTAATCGGCACATATACATTATTATATGACCTGAACACGGGATAGAGTTTTGATGAGGGGTTTGTAGTGTAATTTGGCAGGTTGGTTTCTGTAAACACATCATATTCAGTGAACTGTCTAATTGTAAGATTTTAACTTACTTTCTTAAGCAGTGTTGCAAATCGCTTCGCGCACTGGGCCTGTATATAGTCGGGATATTCTTTACTCGCAAAATCGATCTTTGCCACATTATACGGCAGCTCTTTGCCACATTATACAGCAGCTGCATTTGTGGGCTTGTGAGCGTCCGTCCTATCTCCTCCAATAAAATGAATGACGTCATTTTTGTCCATCCTATTAAATAGTAAAAAGATAAAATACTTTTAATGCAGTGTAAATTCTCACCCAGCCATATGACTATGTAGAACATGCGAGTTCTCTAGATAGAAAAGTTGGACCTCCAATCAGCAAATGGCCCTGGGGAGACAAAACAAACTTGATTAGATAGTTTAGTACTTAGTTATCCATAAAATCAATGATGTGGTTCCTGAAATGTTTTAAGCTTTTGGATATTTTTAGTAACTGCTTCCATTTTGAAAGTGTGATTGACCCAATTGTTTCTTCAGTAAGTTACTCTTTGTGGCAGAAGTATCCTTAACTAATTTTAGCAAAATTCGTACTGCGCTGTTTTAGAGAAAATGCTGCTAACCCATCTCACTATAAGATAGCTCTATGTACAAAGGAGGTTACCACTGTTTTAATCTGCGGAAATGAAAATCTCTATAAACAAACTTTGGACCCCCGGAGCAGGTCCATATTTTTTAAATCCATTTTAACCCATGGAGACAAAAAAAAATAATCTTAGTTTGCGATCAATGCTGTGCTTCAGAAAAATATGTTGTGACCATAAAAGTCAGATTCAAAATAATACATCTGTAAGGTACTCCTCATTACAGACATCTGTAAGTTACTCCTCATTACAGACATCTGTAAGATACTCCTCATTACAGACATCTGTAAGGTACTCCACATAACAGACATCTGTAAGGTACTCCTCATTGCAGACATCTGTAAGGTACTCCTCATAACAGACATCTGTAAGGTACTCCTCATAAAAGACATCTGTAAGGTACTCCTCATTGCAGACATCTGTAAGGTACTCCTCATTACACTCCTCATTACAGACATCTTTAAGGTACACCATATTTTTATCACATTGTACCCAACCAACATTTAATTGAAACACGTGCAACAATATATGTAACATGTAACAACATTGTCTAAAGTGGTTTAAGAGACTGCTCAAGGAAAAGACCAAAAATGGTCGCTTAATACAGGTGGTCTCTCATTACAGGTTCTAACATTGACGTTGTATAAAATGTTTAGTTAATTATTTGTATGAACTTAGTATAAAATTATGATGTGCATGAGTGTTTTTGTGAAGACAGATAATTAATTGTAATAACATAAATGAGAAATAAATTTTAAAGCTATATATATATATATCTATGAAATAAACTCTTTAATATAAAAAAATAATTTAATTAAATTCACGCCAACAAAGTGCACTTTCCTTTTCTCAATCTGACCATCTAGCTGTAACAAACATTCATTTTCCACTTCTGTATTGTTTGTTTCAAGTCATCCAAAGTTTTTAATTACCTATATCATTAAAGACTTCAAAAGGGTGCTGCTAATCCTTTGATTATATCAATTATATTCAGTTCATCGGTCTGTCGATCAAACTTTCTCCAAGTCGATGATCGAGGGGTCAAATTTATAAACAAACAGTCAAGTGACAATCATGTTGGCTTTTTGACTAAATGTTTACCATAAAGTAGCATAATTGACATAACATGTCAAACAAAAGAAATAATACCAATATTTTGTCTTGTTTTCCGGGGGCATCCGTGGCCGAGTGGTTAACGTCTCTGACTTGAAATCACTTGCCCCTCACCGCTGTAGGTTTGATCCCTCCGGGGCCTAGGAATCTTTATGTGAGGAAGCTATCCAGCTGGTTTTCGGAACGTTGGTGGTTCTACCCAGGTGCCCGCCCATGCACGAAAATTGCACGAAAACTTTAGGAGCTAAACAAACTCGTGGTACTAACCAATTGTTGTCATTGCCCAGTCTACAGAAAATAAATCTACAGCTTCCGAAATAGGAGACCAAAATAACAAATTAAAATGCCACAACTTGGCATTTGAATCGTTGCAGAATCTGTCAACAGTGTGGGGCCCGAACATAACACTGAGGAAATAAAAAACTCCAAAGAAATGCCATAATCATCATAATCAATGATTCAGCTATATGTATCTGTCTTCAAATTTGACTCTACTAATCCATTTCATAAACGAAATGCAGTTGCTAGCACACATAGAAAAAATATCTAGGGCCATATGCTGGGCATTATTCTTGTTACCTTTTTCAATAACATGTATACAGGTTTTCTGTCTATGCCAAACCACCTGCCTACCAGACAATTGTGATACAAAACTGGACAGTGAATAGTGGATAGCCAACAGCTCTCTGTAAGTCAAACTCTGTCACAGTGAGATGATATGGAAATATATATTCTGCTCAATAACTTCAAAACCGCAACACATACACTCATAATAACCCAATGAGGGTGATTGGTTAAAGCCATAGGCCTGTTTCACAATTGTAAAAAAATAGGTTTGGTCTAACGTAATAACCTGAAGGAAGCTGACGTAGTTTTTCTCACAAACGCTTTTAAATAAAACGAAATGATATCACAGTTTTGACGTTTAACATCGCATGACCTGATTTGCGAGGGGTTATGCACTATTTAATAGTCGTTTGAATGTCAACCAATCTGCAGGATTTTTGTCAAGTGTGTTAGGAAAACTTTTATATATCTCATGACAGTACAATTATGATGATATATTACCTGCCGGAAGAACAGGTTCCGGTTCCAGGGCCTGTTCAAGTAGTATAGGGGATGCTGGAAGGACAGGTGGAACAGGTTCCAGGGCCTCTACCAGCTCCGACTCTGTAATGTTTTTCCTGACATGGGCATTCCTGGAGAAAACCTCCTGCAGTGGTGATGAGATGCTCAACTCTGCCAAGTAATGAGATAGTGACAAATAGCTTAAAGTAACTATCCCACCAACAACAGACAAATTTTACAAAAAATGCACACTGCTTCTAAACATATTGATGAGGTATAGATATAACTTAACTGTGTAGCCGTTACAGCTGTATACTTTGAGAATAAAATATTATGGGGAATAAAGGGAACTCCGTAAATACACTGCTTCTGCAAAAGTTCACTGACTGTCATATCTGCAAAATCACTGAATAGCAGAGCGACTAGTTATTTTTCATAACAAACTCGGGTGTCATAGTTAAAAAAAGGAAAAACATTTTTCTGGCCAAAGGCGTAGACCTTCCATATATTTTTGATGTCACCACTCTTAACACCTTCATTTTTCATCCTGACTTTATCAAATTTGGCCATTATGAGTGAGTCTTTAATATCTGTAACATTTCAGACGAGTTTGAAAAAACCTATGTTGGATAATAAACACCACAGAGTTATGGCCTTTGCTTTAATGAAAAAATGCTATATTTTGCTAAATGTCAAACTGGCGCTTCATTTTCCATCCGCTCTTTACCAGACTTAAGCAGAGTCTCAGTATCAATGAAAGTTTGGATGAATTTGAAAACTACCAACAGGGATCAAAACGGGATGCGAGGTAGTACTGGTTTTTACGGACCAGTGGACCTTAAGCGGTACTGGTCCGTGCCAATCAGTACTGGTCCGTATAATAAATATCCATAAAATCAGAACAAAAATCATTCTAACATATATAAAGCCATTTTATTATACAATTCACCATTCGTGTATATTATCTACTTGACTAGAAAACAGTCTAGGAAGTGACCGACGAAAATGTGTGACATTCAGAAACACGTGTCGTGTTACTTTGTCACTCGCGACCACTGGTGTAAATCGACTATTTTCTCTGATGAAACATACTAAAACACGCAGAGGTAACCTCAGTAAGGTTCACAATCGTCCTACATTGTCTTTTATTTGCATTTAGACATGAGAAAGTAAAAATCTCTTGCATGCTAAGCCTTTGACTTCACACATACCTATGAAAACAAATGGGCGCCGCCATTTTGATTTGCCGTCATTTATAAGATGCGTAGCGATTGGTTCACAGCCAGCATTTCCTGCCAATCACAAGTGATCACTTCCTAGACTGTTTTCTAGTCAAGAACGAGAGCCGTGTCTCCCAAATTTATTATTTTCTGTCACCTTTTAAACATCTCAGTGAACGAAATGGATTTTCAGACGCTTTTGTCCTTTTGTTGTATGTTTGCAATTTGTGTATTTGACAATGTTGGGTAGACTACAGCAGATTACAGCACTCGCAAATACGGACTAGTGCACCTGTATGTGTACTCGCCCGTACCTCGTCTAGCTGGCATTTGCGAGCGAGCGAGCGCCCATATTGTTCCCTGAACCAATATCCGATAATAATCATCAGAGTTATGGCCCTTGACTTAATAAAAAATGCTGTATTTTGCCTCATCAACACTAGCATCTTCATTTTGACCAGTCTTAAAATCAATGAAAGCTTGGACAACTTTGAAAAACATCATTAATGCTTGATAAACCCCAGAGTTATTGCCCTCGATTTAAAGTGAAAAAATACAATATGACTTGTCTACACTCTAGAGCCTTCATTTTGCATCCGATCTTTACAAAACCAGTGCTATTTCCCTTGATTTAAAGTGAAAAAATACAATATGACTTGTCTACACTCTATCGCCTTCATTTTGCATCCAGTCTTTACAAAACATTTGCAGAATGTTAAAATTGATGAACACTCGGACGAGTTTGATAATACATTGGATAATAAACATCAGAGTTATGGCCCTTGTTTTAATAAAAAATATGCAATATTTTGCCTTGTCAACCCTAGCACCTTTATTTTGTATCCGATCTAAATCAAAATTACGCAGTAGTGATATATACGTAAGATCTTGGACGAGTTCTTGAACCAGCTAGATTTGATTGCTTATAGCTAATAACTGTGTTATCTGTCCTTGAATTGGCAAAAATGCATAGTTTTGCCTTGAGTGCACTTTAGTCGCTCCATTTTCTAACATATTTTGACCATACTTGCCCAGTAATTATATATACACAAGATCTCTGACGAATTCTTGAAATTCAGTGTTATCAGTGAGAGTTATCTGCCCCTGCAATTTGAACCCACCCCAGGAATCAAATGTTTTAAGTATTTAAATATTAAATATACTTGCATAGGGTTTTATACATAGGGAAAACCCTTAAGATGTTTTCTTTTCTAAAACAACAGTTACACACTGCATGAACAGCAGATCATCCAACCAGTATTGCCCCTGGGGTCCATCCCCATCCTTGAGAAAATTGTGTTGATGAGAACTTAACAATTCCATCTGCGTGCTTCTGTAATTCATTGTGATCAAGATATAGACAGTTCATTATCATAGTTTGCTATTGTGGAAACGTATGCATTTATTCCAGTACCTCTCCAACTTTGGCAGAACCATGAGTATGGTAGTATTGATAATCAGTTTGACTTGCTTTATAGTGATCTCATATTTCATACTTCTATAGACGGATCCCTATAAAAGCATAAAGTGTGGTGTCACTCTGAAGCAGATCAAACTGTATGTCAAAAGTACCATAATCAATTATGACAATTTGGAATGCGATGGGCTGGAATTAGGACAGAATTTCAATAATAGCAAGCAGAAATATAAATTTAACCACCTATGGTTAATTGGGACATTGCCCCTGGGTCGTAACTTGGAAACTTTTGAGATCACCACCCTATAACCACATATACACTTACTCTGCACAGATGGATAAAACCATCCAACCAGTATTTGCCCTGGAATCCATCTCCACCCCTTGGGACATAGCCCCTGGGTCATAACTTGGAAACCATTGAGATTCCCACCCTATAACCATATATGTACTGAATCTGAACACTTTAAGGCAGGCGCGGAACTTTGCAGTGGCGCGCCAACGACTGCGTGATCTGATTCTGTTTTTGTTTTTGCAAAGATCATCAGGTTTGCTATTCAAGGCCATTTTGACTCTTTTGTTTAGAATTAAATTGAATTTTATAGTCGCACCAACAACTAAAGTCAAATGGCAAATTTCCAGCTTCCATTGTTGGCGGAAGACAGAGGTGCCCCTTCGGGCAAATTTTGTGCACTGGCGGGCACCTGGATAGAACCTCTGATGTTCCGCAAGCCAGCTGGATTGCTTCCTTACATAAAGATTCCTGGTTTCATGAGAGCTCCCACCCACAGCAGTGAGGAGTAAGTGATTTCAACTGAGAGACTCCAATCCTCTTGTTTTGAGCATGGAAACTTTGTTTTTCACTTCAATTCCATCAACAGATACTGGTCATCTTGGGCTTGTTTTATTGTAGCTTCTGACAAATAAGGAATTATGAACTCAAGAATCATTTGATCCCTATATGCATCTGTTACAGTAATTTATGCTTTTGATAAACACATATGCATAATATAAATACCAGCACAATGTCATACACTGAAAATGGCTGGCCTAACTAGCCTGGCAATCACCTTAACTGTTATTATTTCAAGTCACATCCTTAGTCAAATGGGGCTTTTTTTCCTTTATGGTCGATATTCAGCTCCTTCCCCTAGCAAATTTTGCGTATGCCCCCACTTGGGGGTGTATATAGATTTGCACTTGTCCGTACATTAGAGCTGGGTCGATTTCGTCGATGCATCGGTAAATCGTCTGTCTTTGTCCTACGATACTGAATCGCGATTATGACCTCGAGAATCGATACTAAACAATATATAATAGTCTATAAATAGACAAAGTCGGCGAGGCCTTTATCTTCAAAATTTAGCGATGGAACAAAACAAATGATCGTGCTGCTTATGCTTTTATATCATAGACAATGTAAACAGATAAAACTCACACAGAGTCAAAGTATGCGGTAGTAGGATACTGAAATCTTCGAAAACATATGCATAAAATAAACAAGTAAAGCATCAAAATAGAAAATTAAAGATGTGTTTTTTAGCTCTACTGGCCAAGGGCCAGCAAAGCTTATGGGATGGTGTGTTGTCTGTTGTCCGTCGTCCGTCTATCTGTCGTCTGTCTGTCGTCCGTTAACTTTTCTTCAAACGACTTCTTCTCAGAAACCGCTTGGCTAATTTTGACCAAACTTCACATGGATGATCCTTAGATGAAGGCTTTTTAGAGTTGTTGAAATTAGGTCAGCGCTACATCCACGATGGCTGCTATTACCATATATGGTCGAAATCTTAAAAAATCTTCTTTTCCAGAACCACTGGACAGATTTCAACAGTTTTTCTTTTAAAATGGTCGCCAACGCCTAGACTATCAAGTTTGTTCAAATAAAGTCCCCGGGGTCAAAAGTTTGTATATTGAGGTTTTGCATGTTTTTCATATAGCCATATAGGAAAAAACTTTAAAAAATCTTCTTCTCTGAAACCACAAGGCATAGAGCTCTCATGAAGTTTGTTCAAATGGTGACCCTGGGGTCAAATTTGTCCCCGCCCCGGGGGTCACAGTTTTACATAGACTTATATAGGATTTTATTTTTAAAAATCTTCTTCTCGGAAACTACAACAGCCAGAGGTTTGATATTTTACATTTATTATAAGCTTATGGTCCTTTACTGAATTTTTTCAAATGGTGCAAATGGTTTAATATTTTGCTGTTGCTATAAGCTTATGGTCCTTTACCAATTTTGTTTAAATGGTGACCCTAGGGTCACATCTGGCCTCGCCCCGGGGGTCACAGTTTTACATAAATGCTTGTATAGGGAAAAACTGAAAAAAATCTTCTCTGGAACTGCAAGAGCCAGAGGTTTAATATTTTGCATTTGCTATAAGCTTATGGTCCTTTACCAAGTTTGTTCAAATGGTGACCCTCGGGTTACATTTGACCCCGCCCCAAGGGTCACATGTTTTACATAGACATGTATAGGGAAAAACTTTAAAAATCTTCTTCTCTGAAACGCAGCAAGAGCCAGAGGTTTAATATTTTGCATTTGCTATAAGCTTATGGTCTGTTCAAATGGTGACCCATTTATCACATTTGGCCCCACCCTGGGGGTCACAGTTTTACTTAGGCTTGTAAAGGCAAAAACTGAAAAAAATCTTTTTCTCTGGAACCACATTGCACAGAGCTCTCATGTATTATTTTGCATCTGATTTTAGTCAAACTTAAGCAGATTTTATGGCTTTCTTTTTTTTCAATTTTTTTTTTTTTTCTTTTTCTTTTTTTTTCAATTTTTTTTTTTCAATTTTTTTTTGAATGTTGATCGGCAAGTGAAGATGCACACCTGAGTTTTTGATTTCTTTTTTGGACCAAGAACCACAGAGTTATGGCCCCTGACTTAGTCAAAATAGGGGCTGAAAAACTTGTGTCGTCCCCTCCTCCATTACTATTTAACCCACGATCATGAAACTTTCCAGTAATATTGACCAGAAAGTGATGATGCGCACCTGGGTTTTCATGTTTATCTTGAAACGAGAACCACAGAGTTATGACCCTGACTTAGTCGAAATATGGGCTGAAAAACTTGTGTCATGCCCTCCTCCATTACTATTTAAGCCACAGTCACCAAGCTTTACAGTAATGTTGACCAGCAAGTAAAGATGTGCACCTGGGATTTCATTTTTATTTTCGACAAAGAACCACAGAGTTATGGCCCTTGACTTAGTCAAAATAGGGACTGAAAAACTTGTGTCGCTTGATCCTCCTCCATAACTATTTAACCCATGGTCACTGAAACTTTACACGAATGTTGACCAGCAAGTGAAGATGCCTACCGGAGTATTTTTATATTTATTTTTGACCAAGAATCACAGAGTTGTGGCCCTTGACGTAGTCAAAATAGAGGCTGAAACATCTGTGTCATGCCCTCCTCCATTACTATGTAACCCATGGTCTCATAACATTACAGGAATGTTGACTAGCAAGTGAACTTGTTTATCAGTGTATGTTCATTATCAAAATGCTACGGCATAGTGACCCAAGTGGGGGCATCCATATCCTATGGACACATTTCTAGTTTGTTTGTTTTTTGCTTAACATTATTTCCCCCTCTAAGTTTCTCAACATTATTATGTTTGGGATACATTTATAGAAAACGGTTTATCTAAAACGCACCTCTTTTGCATATTTGCTCACCCAAATCTGCTTATTACACTGTTCCCTCTACATTATATTTCCCTTTTAACTCGAAAATCACACTATTTTCTCCCTATTGAAGGGCCTGGCCTCTTCTATTTCCGAAAAAAAGACTTGTCAGAATTGAAACATCGACTTTGCAATGGGTGTCATTCATAAATATTGGAATCTTAAATAACTAATTCAGGCTGTTACTTGGTTGCATTAAATTTGCATTCATTATGACATGTTAAAGTGACTATTTTGATTTTTGTAAAATGGTGTCCGATTTACCTACATAAATTGCATTTGTTTAATCATTAATAATTATATTACTTATAAGAATAGTATAAAGCAAATAGTTTTTGCATATTACTAACAGTTGATTATATTTCACCAATAATATATTCAAACCTATGGCAGAATAACTGAGACAAGTTGCAAACTTAAAATTGTATTTAAATATATGCGAGCAGATTTAAAGTCAAAATGATACTGGATTAATAAATTGGGAGGCTAATCTTAATGCTTAATAAAAACGTAGATTGCAGTGTGTCCCTTTAATGGTATAATCATGATCGCAAAATGTAAACAGAAGAAACTGATATTGTGCAAAAGGGAATACAATATTGATTAGGTTATAATCATAACAAGAATAATAATATGAACATGATGAATAATAAAATGAATTAATGTTTAAAACAGATTCAAGGACTGAGTGATTGCTATTTTTAGCTCGACTGATCGCGGCGTCCGTCTGTCTTTCCGTAAACTTTTATTTGTAGCAACTACTCCTCTAAAACTACTGGATGGATATATATGAAACTTTACAGAAATGTTGCCCATAAAGTCTAGTTGATCCTAGCAAAAATTCATGTTGATGTGAAATCCAAGATGGCCACCAAAGCTAAAAATAGATTTTTAAAATACAAGTTTGTAGCGACTACTTCTTGAAAACTATAAGTGATATTGATATGGGAATTTTTCTAAAATGATCAGCATGACATGATGTTGGTCCTTGTCAAAAATCGTTTTGATTCGACAATTAACATGGCTGCCAGCGGCCATCTTTGTTTACATAGAGTTATATAGTTAAAACTTTTAGCGACTACTCCTCTGAAACTACTTGGCATATTTTCATGAAACTTTACAGGAATGTTGCTCTTGATGCCTAATTGATCCTAGCAAAATTTAAGATCTGCAAGAAATTCAAAATGGCTGTCACAGCTAAAAATAGATTTTAAAAAATAAGTTTGTAGCGACTACTTCTTGAAAACTATAAGTGATATTGATATGGGACTTTTTGTAAAATGATCAGCATGACATGTTGTTGATTCGAGTCGAACATTATTTTTATTTGACGTTAAACATGGCTGCCATTGGCCATCTTTGGTTACATAGAGTTATATAGTAAAAACTTGTAGCGACTACTCCTCTAAAACTACTTGACGGATGTTCATGAAACTTCACAGGAATGTTGCTCTTGATGTCTAGTTGATCCTAGAAAAATTTCAGACTCCCCGGAAATTCAAGATGGCCGCCACAGCTAAAAATAGATTTAAAATAAATACGTTTGTAGAGACTTCTTCTTGAAAACTATAAGAGATATTGATATGGGACTTCTTCTAAAATGATCAGCATGACATGATGTTGGTCCTTGTTGAAAATCGTTTTGATTCGACGTTAAACATGGCTGCCAGCGGCCATCTTTGTTTACATAGTTATATAATGAAAACTTGTAGCGACTACTCCTCTGAAACTACTTCACGGCTTTTCATGAAACTTCGTAGGAATGTTGCTCTTGATGTCTAATTGATTCTAGCAAAATTTCAGGTCGGCCGGAAATTCAAGATGGCCGCCATGGTTGAAAATAGATTTTCAAAAAACAAGTTTGTGTAGCGACTTACTTCTTGAAATCAAAATCAGTCAGTAGAACTTCAAGGTCATTGACCTCTTGTTGTTATATCTCAGCATTACCATATCGGATCTTCATCAAACCTTAACAGCACCTTTCTCTCATCAAGCACTGACCTTACCCTGAAAAGTAGGTCACTGGGATTATCAAATTGAATCGGCTGCAACTGTTCGATTCATAATTGGTAAATAATCAGAAGAATTTTTTAGCAAACAACTTTTGATAACAATAATAACTGTATTAGTAATTGTAAGTATTAAACATGAAGAATCACATCAAATATTATTATTTGAAAATTCTTTATTCTTAAACAGGTACAGATTTATTGAGCAAATCAATACTGAACCCTCTCTCAACTAAACACTATGTAGCATTCCAAGTTTAAAAAAAAAAATTGCAAACACTAAATCACATGTTTCCGTATGTCTTTTTTTATCAGCTTAAAATTTTACATATATGACGTACGCGTACCCCACCCACTGGACTGCAACTTTACCTTTATTTCAGTATGTCTTATTACACAATTAAGGACTAAGATATTCCTTGATTGGCATTCCCGTCTCTTTTGTTTTATGGAACCTGAAATCTGAATATGACTACCCATCTTGGCATGCCTGTGTAGAGATATATACCATTCACCTACTGACGATGATATATATATATATAGCTTACATATTTTGGAAATTCAAACTCTTAGACATAATATAAACTGCTTTAACCTTAGCCAGACCAAACCCCATAATTGGAGCGTCGAATTAATAGATACCAACTCATAATTCATTTTGAACGAATTGGATCACGGGTATTTTAGTATTTTAAAACCGCGTGAATAAACCTATATAAACCTATACTTTTAATCGGTACATATACATTATTATATGACCTGAACACTGGATAGAGTTTGTTACCAGGGTTTGTTGTGTAATTTGGCAGGTTGGTTCTATAAACACAAAGAGGGCTGGCATGGCGCAGTCGGTAGTGCGGCGGATTTGTCCCGGTTTCAATCCTCCGTGGTGCCACTGAGTTTAGTCGGTGTGTTCTTGGGCAAGACACTTTCCCTTAGCCTCGTCTGTTGGATAGGGATGTAAACCGGGCGGTCCCGTGTATCGATCTATCCTCCGAGCACGTTAAAGAACCATAGGAATCTATTCGATAATAAGAGTAGGGCAGGTTCCCGGATTCCTATGTATCCTTCCCCCTCTCTTTGGGGTGGCTCTAAATAACCTATACTGTGTTGATTGGCCGTTACACAACATTCAATTCAATTCAATTCTATAAACACAACATATTCAGTGAATTATCTAATTGTAAGATTTTAACTTCCCTTCTTCAACAACACATTAAAGCATTTCGAGTGCTGCAAATGCGTGAAGTTGGCATAATTGTCCTGCTGGAAATCGGTTGTGACACTGTTTCATGGGGCCAACTAGTCTGTTGCCGAAAGCGTTTTTCCGATCTCAAACAGGAGCACCGATGATGTGTTTCGTGTCCATCCTATTAAATAATAAGATAAAATATTTTAAATGTAGAATAAATTTTCACCACGGCATAATATTTTTATGTTTATACCTGAATTCTCACGATTCAAAATTTGGACCTTCGATAGGGCCATTTTTGGCCCCGGGGCCATAAAAAAAAATTGAGTGTACAGCCCTGAGCGTCGAATTAATAGTTGCCACCTCTTAATTCATTTGACGCAAATTGAATCACGGGTATTTGAATATTTTGTCTGTGAATACACCTATATAAACCTATAATTCAGCACTTATTTTATACATTATTATATGACCTGAACACTGGATAGAGTTTTGTTACGCGGGTTTGTAGTGTTAATTTGATGGGTTTGTTTCTTTTAAAATAAACACCACATATTCAGTGAATTTGTTTAATTGTAAGATTTAATTTACTTTCTTTAGGAGCGCTCCAAATCATTTGGAGCGCTGCTCTGGATTGTAATCAGGGTAATCCAACCTCTCGAAGTTAACTGCGGCCGTGTTGTAAGGCCGCTGCAGGTCGGCCGTAGTCATCGACCTGCAGACCTCTGCCAGAAGGTTTGAAGTGGTGGTTTTATTCCATCCTATTAAATAGTAAAAAGGTAAAATGTTTGTAATGCAGTGTAAATTCTCGCCAAGGCATATGTCTATGTAGAACATGTGAGTTCTCTAGATACAAAATTTGGTGAATTTGTTTAATTGTAAGATTTTAACTTACTTTTCTTAGGAGAGCTGTAAAACGTTCGCCAAAGCATATGTCTATGTAGAACATGTGAGTTCTCTAGATACAAAATTTGGACCTACGGTCGGGGCGAATTGGCCCTGGGGAGACAAAGAAAACACTTAATAGGATAGGTTAGTACTTAATTATCCATTCTAAAACAGATTATCAAAATCAAAGAAGTGGTTCCTCTAATGTTTTAAGCTTTTTTGTATTTTTAGTAACTGCTTCCATTTTGAAAGTGTAATTGACCCAATTGTTTCTTCTGTACGGTACTCTCTGTGGCAGAACACATCACCATTTTATGGGGATGTGATTTACAAACTTAGTAAGATCCACATATTCAGTGAATTTGTTTAATTGTAAGATTTTAACTTTTTTATTTTTTAGAGCGCTCCAAATCGTTTGGAGCGCTGCTCAGCAATGTAATCTGGGAAATCCAACCTCTCGAAATTAACAGCCACCGTGTTGTAGGGCCGCTGCAGGTCGGCTGTTGTCAATGACCTGCAGATCGATGCCAAAAGAATCGAACTAGTGGTTTTATTCCATCCTATTAAATAGTAAAAAGATAAAATGTTTGTAATGCAGTGTAAATTCTCACCACGGTATATGTCTATGTAGAACATGCGAGTTCTCTAGATATAAAATTTGGAAATACGATCGGGGCGACTTGGCCCTGGGGAGACAAAAAAAACACTTGATTGGATAGGTTAGTACTTAGTTATCCATTCTAAAACAGATTATCAAAATCAATAAAGTGGTTCCTCAAATGTTTTAAGCTTTTGGGTATTTTTAGTAACTGCTTCCATTTTGAAAGTGTAATTGACCCAATTGTTTCTTCTGTAGGGTACTCTCTGTGGCAGATCACATCACCATTTTATGGGGATGTGATTTACAAACTTTACAAAGATCCACATATTCAGTGAATTTGTTTAACTGTAAGATTTTAACTTACTTTTTTCAGCAGCTCTCCAAATCGTTTGGAGCGCTGCTCTGGCTGGAAATCCGGGTAATCCACTGTATTGTAGGCCCACTGCAGGTCGGCCGTTGTGATTGACCTGCAGACCTCTGCCAGAAGGTTTGATGAAGCAGTTTTATTCCATCCTATAAAATAGACATATGTCTATGTAGTACATGTGAGTACTCTAGATAAAAAATTTGGAC
The DNA here is from genome assembly GCA_037043455.1 of Cyrtodaria siliqua. Classification (NCBI taxonomy): domain Eukaryota; kingdom Metazoa; phylum Mollusca; class Bivalvia; order Adapedonta; family Hiatellidae; genus Cyrtodaria; species Cyrtodaria siliqua. The sequence goes on along the minus strand of JAWPHD010014731.1, from coordinate 40,415 downwards.
CTATGATCGGGGCCAACTGGCCCTGGGAATTGGCCCTGGGGATTGGCCTTGGAAATTGGCCCTGGGGATTGGCGCCCTGGGGATTGGCCCTGGGGAAACAAAAAAAGACACATGATTGGATAGTTCAGTACTTGGTTGTCCATTCTAAAACAAATTATCAAAATCAATCAAGCGGTTCCTGAAATGTTTTAAGCTTTTGGGTATTTCTAGTAACTGCTTCCATTTTGAAAGTGATTGACCCAGTTGTTTCTTCTGTACGGTACTCTTTGTGGCAGAAGCATTCTTATTAAATCACATCACCATTTGTAAATCTCGATATACAAACTTTGGACCCCGGGCTTTTTAACCCATGAAGACAACAAAAAACTTAGTTTGCGATAGTTCTTAAAAGTGCCAAAAAAAGAAAAAGCTTCAGAAAAATACTTTGTGACCAGAAAAGCCTGATTCAAGCTTAATACATCTTTAAGGTACTCCTCATTTGTAACAGAACCATCCATTTATATAATTTCAGCAAAATAGGTCCAGAGATATCTTATGGAAAATCGCTCGTATACAATTTTCAGACCCCTGGGGTAAACACTAACTTGGATTGTTAGATACTAAAATAAGAGTGCCGCCTAACGTGGTTTTACACGCACGTTTGCTAAAGGTATTATGTTAAAAGCATTCCCTAGGCTTTAATCTAACAGAAAATGGGGGATGTTGTTTAACCAAGAGCACTCGTTGTATAAAGTTTCAAGATTGTAGGTCAACTAGTTGAAGAACTTATAGTGCAGTGCATCTATGAAGTTTAATAAGTGTGTTTTCGGTTTTTCATTTCCATATGAGAACGGAATGCGAATTGTTGACGGACTGATCGACAACCCCATACTATAATATGTTTCATTTTTCTAATGGGCCGACAAAATAACTATTGTCAAAATATATGGGGCAGTTCTTGAGAATATTTTGGCTGTTTTTAGTAACCGTGTCCATTTTTGAAGTCTGAACAAATTACATCTGTAAAGTTCTGCAGAATACAGAAGCATCCGTTGTGAGCAAAATAGGTTCCATGGTTGTTAGGCTTGGCCATGGTGACAATACATGTATTCATCTAGATATATCTGTGTCTGTGAATAAGGTTATTGAAGTCTGTCACTGTGGAATGGTTACTCAGAAAATGGAGCTAGCTAAACAATTAAGTGGTATCCATGTGTTGAATTAATTATGCAAAATAATACAATTTTAATACTTACTAGGTACTGCATTTGCCATTATGTTTAATTCCTGAAAAAGGTAAAACGTGTGTAAATTTTTACTCTACAGGACATTAAGTTCATGAAATGCCTTGTATATCCCTTTGAATTATACATAAAATTCAAGACAAGAAACATGGAAGGTTTTCTATTTGAAATGCTATTACAGTACTGGTAAGATGAAAATGAACTAAAAAAAAAAGGATAAAAATATCGGACAGGGAAAGCAGCATTCAAGGAAGACAGTCAACCACAAAACACAAAAACAAACACGCAAACAGACAAACGAAAAGACAAAAGTAATAAAAAACACTTTTTTCTACAAAAAAACAGCAAATTACATAAATGAAGTTGTTGAAGTTCTAGTATTAAAACGATATAAACAGTGTACAATATAGAATGACATGTAAATCACAAACATAAAGGAGGACTCATGTGTTTGGGATCACTTTGGGATTAAAAAGGGCGCTACAATAATAGATCCAGGTAATGTTGCATTTTGTAATTGCTCTAGCAGCACAACACATTTGGTAACTCATTTGCGAAGACATTACTCGACGTTGATTACAAATTCAAAACAGAAAGTAGACATTGTCAACATCAGAACTGCCATGTGTAATGTTTCTCATTCACAAGCACAACCAACATTGCATCACGTTATGTCATCTGCATCGAAGTACAGCAGGAAATCGGAAAAGGCTATTGAAATTATCAACGCAATTGTACAAGACAATATATTATGATACGTATCGCGATAGTCTCCTGTATCGCAATATACCGCGATACGTTTCTTGGATGCGATACCCAGAACCAATTAATATCATACCTAAAGACTATGTACTGAAATACGATAATAGTTTTTAGTTAAATGCATGTCAAAATATTTGATGCACGCCAAGATATTTGATTATTAATAACAGAGTTGCGTTTCTTTTTTTCCTTTAGTATATATAAAATGAGGTAATTAATGAACTTATTTTATTTTATGATTTTAAAATATTTTTAATGAATCAAATTGGATGAATTTGTCAGATGCAACTGTAGAAATGAACACAAAAAAATCAATGTCTGAATATATATATACTACTAAAAGTGTGCTAAGCATCAACAATGTACTATCATAAGGGTATTTTCTGATGGCTGGTTCCACTAACAACATGAAACTAAAAATAACAATAGTTTATCTATTAAATAATGTTGTATGACGTTCTTATTTCTTGTTGTCTTTCAAACAATGCAAATGCATAATTAGTGTGGATTCAAAATAATATCTCGAAAGGTTGATGCTTAGCGAACTTCGAGTAGTATATATAATAGGGTAGATGTGAATTATAAAAGGTAATGAGGCCCCACCAGATGTTTCCCTACATTTCATATTTTAAGTATTCTATATAGAAAATCCAGAATCCCAAATTATTATTGGATCCACATCACCTTATTATCCCGCCATCAACAGACAATTTATTTTTTACAACAGATTTACACCGTTCATAAACCTACTGATGACGAGGCATAAATAACTTACATATTTTGAGAATCCAACTCATAGACACAATATAAACTGTTTAACCAGCAAGGCCAAACCCTGATACTAAAGAGTTACCAACTCGTACTTCATTCTACGCAAACTGAATCACGGGATTTTAGTATTTTAAGACCTCGTGAATAAACATATATAAACCTATTCTTTTAATCGGCACCTATACATTATTATATGACCTGAACACTGGATAGAGTTTGATACGTGGGTTTGTAGTGTAATTTGGCTGGTAGGTTTCTTTAAACACAACATAGCCTATTCAGTGAATTGTCTAATTGTAAGATATTAACTTAGCTTTTTCACTAGTGATTTGAAACGTCTTGATAGCTGTACTCCTAAATAGTCGTTATAGTCCACGTTATCAAAATCAATTTGGACAGTGTTCCATGGCCGCAGATATTAACTTACCTTTTTTACTAATGATTTAAAACGTCTGCAAGTCTCTGTGTGCATATGCCAACAACTGAAAAGAATCCTGCGCCATCGTAAACCCCTCAGCATCGTTTCTTTTCAACATGCCCTCCATCAAATTTGTTAATGGGATTAACCCTGCTGTCAAATATTGCTGTGTTATTTGAAATTTTTTGTCCTTTTCTTTTATGGATTTTTGTAAGTTTGAACTTACCCGTTTGAACTTACCCAGAGTTCCTTGTTTACTTTTGGCACCTGGAGACATTCACAATTTCTTGGTCGAATTTGTTTTTCACATAACTTTGATGCAATCTTCCTATCAATGGGTTGGGTTATACCCGATTTAATCACATCCGCCAATGTTTGGTCTATTATAGGCACAAACTCCTCTTCCTTCTCAAAATCATTCCTCAATTCCTTGAGGAGCTGCATACTTTGTGTTATCTCCCTTGCAATCGGGATGTTTCTGACAGACGTTTCGTCCCGTGTGTTGCCGTCATGTGAATTGTCACTGTCCTCCCCTTCTTCCTCACTGTTGTCCGAGTGATCATCACTATCGGACGACACTTGTTCATAGGTGTGTGGAGCAGAACTGGGCGGGGTACGTGCCACCGGAGTTTGTGGCAATATCCGATAATAAAAATATCCCTCATTTTTCACGATAAACTTGTTAATTTTTAGCTCTACTGATCAGAGATCAGCAGAGCTTATGCCGTGGTGCGGTGTCCGTCGTCCGTCCGTCTGTCCGTCTGTCCGTCCGTCTGTCCATCCGTCCGTTAACTTTTTTTTTGTAGCGACTACTCCTCTGAAACTACTGAATGGATTTTCATGAAACTTTACAGAAATGTTGCCAATGAAGTCTAGTTGATCCTAGCAAAAATTCATGTAGATGTGAAATCCAAATGGCCGCCAAATCTAAAAATAGGTTTTTAAAAAACAAGTTTGTAGCGACCACTTCTTGAAAACTCTAAGGGATATTGCTATGGGACTTTTTCTAAAATGATCAGCATGACATGATGTTGGTCCTTGTTGAAAATCGTTTTGATTCGACGTTAAACATGGCTGCCAGCGGCCATCTTTGTTTACATAGAGTTATATAATGAAAACTTGTAGCGACTACTCCTCTGAAACTACTTGACGGATTTTCATGAAACTGCACAGGAATGTTGCTCTTGATGTCTAATTGATCCTAGCAAAATTTCAGGTCGGCCGGAAATTCAAGATGGCCGCCACGGCTAAAAATAGATTTTTAAAAAATAAGTTTGTAGCGACTACTTCTTGAAAACTATAAGAGATATTGATATGGGACTTTTTCTAAAATGATCAGGATGACATGATGTTGGTCCTTGTCGAAAATCGTTTTGATTCGACGTTAAACATGGCTGCCAGCGGCCATCTTTGTTTACATAGAGTTATATAATGAAAACTTGTAGCGACTACTCCTCTGAAACTACTTGACGGATTTTCATGAAACTTCACAGGACTGTTGCTCTTGATGTCTAATTGATCCTAGCAAAATTTCAGGTCGGCCGGAAATTCAAGATGGCCGCCACAGCTAAAAATAGATTTTTAAAAAATAAGTTTGTAGCGACTACTTCTTGAAAACTATAAGAGATATTGATATGGGACTTTTTCTAAAATGATCAGCATGACATGATGGTTATCCGAGTCGAACATTATTTTGATTCGACGTTAAACATGGCTGCCAGTGGCCATCTTTGTTTACATAGAGTTATATATTGAAAACTTGTAGCGACTACTCGTCTGAAACTACTTGACGGATTTTCATGAAACTTCACAGGAATGTTGCTCTTGATGTCTAATTGATCCTAGCAAAATTTCAGATCGGCCAGAAATTCAAGATGGCCGCCACAGCTAAAAATAGATTTAAAAAAAATAAGTTTGTAGCTACTACTTCTTGAAAACTATAAGTGATATTGATATGGGACTTTTTCTAAAATTATCAGCATGACATGATGGTTATCCGAGTCGAACATTATTTTGATTCAATGTTAAACATGGCTGTCAGCGGCCATCTTTGTTTACATAGAGTTATATAATGAAAACTTGTAGCGACTACTCCTCTGAAACTACTTGACGGATTTTCATGAAACTTCACAGGAATGTTGCTCTTGATGTCTAATTGATTCTAGCAAAATTTCAGGTCGGCCGGAAATTCAAGATGGCCGCCACTGCTAAAAATAGATTTTCAAAAAACAAGTTTGTAGCGACTTCTTCCTGAAAACAAAATCAATCAGTAGAGCTTCAAGGTCATTGACCTCTTGTTTATAATTTCGATCGATAATTTATCTGAGATTCAGCCTCCGCAATGGTTTATTTTGTTCTAGGGTTCAGTCACTTGACAGGTCACATGTTCACTCCTAAATTAATTTTCAGTCGGTGGATTGGTCCGATAGAACTTACTTTTTTTACTAGTGATTTAAAACGTCTGCACAGCTGAACTCATAAATAATCATTATAGTCAACGTTGTCAAAGTCAACATAACTAGGCTTGGTACTGATCATCTCTGCAAAGTTTCATTGACATCCACATGGGTTAAGGAGAACTAGTTCGGACAACGTATGTACTAAAACATTTAAAGGGCCATAACTCTGCCAAAAAGCATTCAATCGGAGCACGGCGATGATATGCATAACTAGGCTTGACACTGATCATCCCTGCAAAGTTTCGTTGAAATCCGGCCAGGAGTTGAGAACTAGCCAGGACAAAGTTTGTGTATAAACACCTTTAACTCTACAGAAAAACACTCAACCGGAACACAGCAACACTATGCACAACTTTGTACTGATCATCTCTGCAAAGTGTCGTTGAATCCGGTCAGGGGCTAAGGAGAACTAGTCCGGACAAAGTTTGTGTACCTTTAAAGGGCCATATCTCTGCCAAAAATCACTCAACTGGAACACACCGATGATATGTGCAACTAGGCTTGGTACTAATCAGCCCTGCAAAGTTTCGTTGAAATCCGGCCAGGGGTTCAGGAGAACTAGTCCGGACAAGGTTAGTGACATACAGACAACAAACAGAGAGGACAAAAACAATAAGTCTCCCCTCCACAAAGTGGGCGAAACATAAATATTGACAGGATAGACATACCCCGAGCCTTGGTCTTCATCCGAGCCTTGGTCGTCATTGTCATCCGGGCCTTGGTCAGCATCATATGGGCCTTAGTCGTTGTCATCATCCGGGCTTTGGTCGTCATCGTCATCCGGGCTTTGGTCTTCGCAGTCATCCGGGCCTTGGTCGTCAGTGTCATCTGGGCCTTGGTCGTTGGTGTCATCCGGGCCTTGGTCGTCGTCGTCATCCGGGCCTTGGTTGTCATCGTCATTTGGGCCTTGGTAGATGTCATCCGGGCCTTCGTTGTCGTCATCGTCATTCAGACCTTGGTCGTCGTCGTCACCCAGGCCTTGGTCGTCATAGTCATCCGGGCCTTGGTCGTCATCGTCATCCGGGCCTTGGTAGATGTTGTCATCCGGGCCTTGGTTGTCGTCTTCATGCGGGCCTTGGTCGTCATCGTCACCCGCGCCTTGGTCGTCGTCGTCATCCGGGCCTCGGCCATCGTTGTCATCCCTAGGCAAAACTGCCCGACGTACTCTGAAACAGTAAAAAAAAATTAAATGATGATTTCAAAACAGAAGTCGGGAATCGCGTTAAGGTTTACTGATTTGGTAACACAAAAAAAAGAAAAAAGAGAATATTTTCATTTAAGTAAGCAATCACAGGAAGCCTTCATAATAATGCTACAACATAGCAACACATGCTGGTTGTCTGGTGGCTATACCTTCATAATAATGCTACAACATAGCAACACATGCTGGTTGTCTGGTGGCTATACCTTCATAATAATGCTACAATATAGCAACACATGCTGGTTGTCTATAATGCTACAACATAGCAACACATGCTGGTTGTCTGGTGGTTATACCTTCATAATAATGCTACAACATAGCAACACATGCTAGTTGTCTATAATGCTACAACATTGCAACACATGCTGGTTGTCTGGTGGCTATACCTTCATAATAATGCTACAACATTGCAACACATGCTGGTTGTCTATAATGCTACAACATTGCAACACATGCTGGTTGTCTGGCGGCTATACCTTTATAATAATGCTACAACATTGCAACACATGCTGGTTGTCTATAATGCTACAACATTGCAACACATGCTGGTTGTCTTGCGGCTATACCTTCATAATAATGCTACAACATTGCAACACATGCTGGTTGTCTGGCGGCTATACCTTCATAATAATGCTACAACATTGCAACACATGCTGGTTGTCTATAATGCTACAACATAGCAACACATGCTGGTTGTCTGGTGGCTATACCTTCATAATAATGCTACAACATTGCAACACATGCTGGTTGTCTGGTGGCTATGCCTTCATAATAATGCTACAACATTGCAACACATGCTGGTTGTCTATAATGCTACCACATTGCAACACATGCTGGTTGTCTGGCGGCTATACCTTCATAATAATGCTACAACATTGCAACACATGCTGGTTGTCTATAATGCTACAACATTGCAACACATGCTGGTTGTCTGGCGGCTATACCTTCATAATAATGCTACAACATTGCAACACATGCTGGTTGTCTATAATGCTACAACATTGCAACACATGCTGGTTGTCTGGCGGCTATACTTTCATAATAATGCTATACCTTCATTTTTGACATTATCTTTTGGAAACCAAAAATAAAACTATACTGTAGAATTTAGAAAGTTATAAATATCCAAAAGAACATACCCGTGCAAATGTTCTTTCCGTGTAAGTTACCAATCCGTCCAGCGCCATATTGAGTCCTCTCAGCGTTTCATGGACCAGTTTAACCATGTCTCCTAAACAATCCATATCTACCTGTAGTAAGAGATAAGATGAATATTTAGATACACTAATACAATGATGCACACATGGTGGCTGACTTTGCCTAGCCTAAAACTTATTTTCACAATAATTTATATTTAATTTTTATTTGATAAAATGTATTTTTATACCTTCTCTTAATGTTGTAATTTCTTTTATTAATCTTTGATTTTCTTCTCATCTTCTTCTTCATGGATATAAAAACAAAAAAACATAATTAAAACAATGCTTTATTCACACGTAGGGCTGTAACAAATACACTAGAGGGTGAGGTGAATACGATACATTTATAGATTTGTATTGGGATAATTTTTAGCTCGACTATTCGAAGAATAAGAGAGCTTATGTAATCACCCCGGCGTCGGCGTCCCACATCAAGGTTTGTGTGTAAGCTGTGTTTACAAGTCTATATCTCTTACATTTCTTATCCTAGCACAACCAAATTTGTTCATGGGCTTCCTTATAGCATTATCTTCAGGGCTGCATAAGCAATTTTGGTTCCTGTAACCCATGAGCTCCCATGGAACCCAAATTATGATAGCCCATAAAATGTGTCCCATTTCACATCAAATTTTGAGTGTAAGCTGTGTTTACAAGTCTATATCTCTTACAATTCTTACCCTAGCACAACCAAATTTGGCCATTAGCTTCCTTATGTCCGTCGTCCGTCTGTCCGTCCGTCCGTCTGTCTGTCCGTAAACTTTTTTTTGTAGCGACTACTCCTCTGAAACTACTGAATGGATTTTCATGAAACTTTACAGAAATGTTGCCCATAAAGTCTAGTTGATCCTAGCAAAAATTCATGTAGATGTGAAATTTCAAGATGGCCGCCAAATCTAAAAATAGGTTTTTAAAAAACAAGTTTGTAGCGACTACTTCTTGAAAACTCTAAGGGATATTGCTATGGGACTTTTTCTAAAATGATCAGCATGACATGATGTTGGTCCTTGTCGAAAATCGTTTTGATTCGACTTTAAACATGGCTGCCAGCGGCCATCTTTGTTTACATAGAGTTATATAATGAAAACTTGTAGCGACTACTCCTCTGAAACTCATTGACGGATTTTCATGAAACTTCACAGGAATGTTGCTCTTGATGTCTTATTGATCCTAGCAAAATTTCAGGTCGGCCGGAAATTCAAGATGGCCGCCACGGCTAAAAATAGATTTTTAAAAAATAAGTTTGTAGCGACTACTTCTTGAAAACTATAAGAGATATTGATATGGGACTTTTCCTAAAATTATCAGCATGACATGATGGTTATCCGAGTCGAACATTATTTTGATTCGACGTTAAACATGGCTGCCAGTGGCCATCTTTGTTTACAAAGAGTTATATAATGATAACTTGTAGCGACTACTCGTCTGAAAATACTTGACGGATTTTCATGAAACTTCACACAAATGTTGCTCTTGATGTCTAATTGATCCTTGCAAAATTTCAGGTCGGCCGGAAATTCAAGATGGCCGCCATGGCTAAAAATAGATTTTCAAAATACAAGTTTGTAGCGACTACTTCTTGAAAACTATACATGCTATAGTGATATTGATATGGGATTTTTTCTAAAATGATCAGCATGACATGATGTTGGTCCTTATCAAAAATCGTTTTGATTCGACGTTAAACGTGGCTGCCAGCGGCCATCTTTGTTTACATAGAGTTATATAGTAAAAACTTGTAGCGACTACTCCTCTGAAACTACTTGGCGGATTTTCATGAAACTTTACAGGAATGTTGCTCTTAATGTCTTATTGATCCTAGCAAAATTTCAGGTTGGCGGGAAATTCAAGATGGCCGCCATGGCTAAAAATAGATTTTCAAAATACAAGTTTGTAGCGACTACTTCTTGAAAACTATAAGTGATATTGATATGGGACTTTTTCTAAAATGATAAGCATGACATGATGGTTATCCGAGTCGAACATTATTTTGATTCGACATTAAACATGGCTGCCAGTGGCCATCTTTGTTTACATAGAGTTATATAATGAAAACTTGTAGCGACTACTCCTCTGAAACTACTTGACGGATTTTCATGAAACTTCACAGAACTGATGCTCTTGATGTCTAATTGATCCTAGCAAAATTTCAGGTCGGCTGGAAATTCAAGATGGCCGCCATGGCTAAAAATAGATTTTCAAAATGCAAGTTTGTAGCGACTACTTCTTGAAAACTATAAGTGATATTGATATGGGACTTTTTCTAAAATGATCAGCATTACATGATGTTGGTCCTTGTCAAAAATCATTTTGATTAGATGTTAAACATGGCTGTCAGCGGCCATCTTTGTTTACATAGAATTATATAATGAAAACTTGTAGCGACTACTCCTCTGAAACTACTTGACGGATTTTCATGAACTTCACAGGAATGTTGCTCTTGATGTCTAATTGATCCTAGCAAAATATCAGGTCGGCCGGAAATTCAAGATGGCCGCCACGGCTAAAAATAATTTTTCAAAAAACATGTTTGTAGCGACTACTTCCTGAAATCAAAATCAATCAGTAGAGCTTCAAGGTCATTGACCTCTAGTTTTTTTATATCGTCCAGAAACTTAAAAGGATCTGTTCTTGTCTTGGATGTCTTTCACTTTGTTCATCTTCTATTATAAATGCACAATTTGACAGGGTAATGTTCTATTTCCTGTTATAAGTGGCAGATGAAAATGCACAATGTTGTATTTCCATATGATAGTTTTCAAGAAAAAATTACTTCATTAACAGACCAAAAACATTTGAATTTTCGGCCCACATATATGGATGTTTGACCCTAAAATTTGGATTTTTGGTCATCAAATATTGATTTTTGGTCCCTCAATATGTATTTTGCCCTGATTTTGACCCTATGTCATGTACATGTCTTATGTACATTTGCACAAAACATACTGATTGTCTGTAGGCAGATGAATTCCCCTTATTGCGCCAAGAAATCGTCAGTGATTTCTCACCATCCTCGTACTGGCAGCACAGTTTGTTCAGTTGTTTTTGAAGGTTCACACTTCTTTTCCTTAATTCCTTTGCAGATGGCTGTCCAGTCTGATTTCTCTCTTTATCTCCATATTCACCACTGTCTGGTCTTTAGGCAGACATGAAATGACAGTCCACAAACTAGGGTTATTGCGTCTCGCCCTCTTCCGGAATGCATTGTTCCAACTCTCGCAGATGTTGTGTGATTGTCGTCGATCGTTGCGTCGTGCAAATTCCATGTGGGTGGAGGATACATGGGTGGTGTTCTTCTCATACTTCTAATACTACCATTGGTCCCTATGATAGATCGGAACCCCCACAGACGCATGTTTTGTCAAAATAGCCCCATATGAGTTCTACACATTCTGGTGCATTTTCCTTTGTATCATTCATCCCAATTCCAACATCATCCACCGGCAAAAAAGACAAACCATCAATCATGCCTTTGAATTGCTTAACATCATCACTATCATGATAGGTGGTTGCTAGTCCTTCATCTTGTACTTTCCTCCATGTACGGGGGCGTCCGTGGCTGAGTGGTTAACGTCTCTGACTTGAAATCACTTGCCCCTCACCGCTGTAGGTTCGATCCCTCAGGGGCCAAGGATCTTTATGTGCGGAAGCTATCCAGCTGGCTTGCGGAACGTCGGTGGTTCTACCCAGGCGCCCACTCATGCATGAAAATTGCCAGGATGGGCACCTGGGGTCTTCCTCCACCAATGGAAGCTGGAAAGTCGCCATATGACCTTAGCTGTTGGTGCTACTATAAAATCCAATTCAATCAATCAATCCTCCATGTACTTTGTGTGAGGTTCTAGAAGCACCCTTATTTCAACATTGCATAAGAAAAATGTTCGGCAAAGTCAGCAATCTCTGTCATGTCATCACTAACCCATGTTAAGTCTCCAAGACCTAGCTGGTATTGTGGAGGAGGGACTGTATACATTAACACTGAACAAGCATTCAGCTAAAAACAGCTGACTTACTCACCTTTACCCACTCTGACAGGCAAACGCGACGGCTTCGACATGGTAGTGTGTGTGAGAGGTGGTGTGTGATGGACCTGGACCTGGTTTGGATACTAGGCATGTTAAATGGAAAAAGTATCTCGAACGGTTTTCTTTAAAATGAGCGGCAACTGTTTATCTTATACAATTTATATTTCATAAGGTTCTCAACTCTAGCTGAAAGTATCAAAGAGCCAGAACTCGTGTCAATATATACTAGAATTAGATTATAACAGATTTTGACCTACATTTTAAAAATATATATATTGACAACTAATTTGGGCACAGAAATCAATTTGCTCATATATCATGGTGTTGAAAGTATAATAAAATGCCGATAACACTTGACAACATAGGCTAACGTTTAACAGATTCGACCTGTGTTTTGATACCAGACATTCACACATATATAAACGGGTTATCTCTAACACTGATCCTAAAAATGCACAGAACCCTCTTCTCTTCTAGGTCATATAGGTGAAACTGCAAGTCCCATAAATCATCCACTATTTTTAGAATTCTCATCCACAATTTCTAGAATTAATTTTGATCGTAAACAAACTTGGCCTTTATTTTGATACTAGAATGCGAGATATTTGCATCACATATGAACGGAATATCACAGGTGTTCTTTAAAATGAGCGGAAACCAATGTGGGAAGGAATGACATGGTGCTATCCTCCAGTTTGACTAGTTGGGGATTAATAATTTCTTTGAGTGTCCTCAAAATACTCCGATGGTACTTTATATTAATACGTGGGGAAGGTGGTTTCTGGAGCTCGACTTCTGGCGGTGTCGAAAAATATCCTGAACAACAATGAAACATATAATAAAAACCTTATCAACATTTTAACAATGATGTTAATTGTATTACAATTAAATTCTCAGAAGTTCTTAAATGACTAACAGTTGACACTCTTGCTGTCAGAAAAACAACACATGAGAATTTTATCTACAGTTTAATGATATTTAGCAATTTAACAGTGCCCTTGTAATAAATTTCAATCCTAAAGCAGTGACATTTAATAATTAATAAAGTTATTTAATCAATATATAAAAATAAAATGTCGCCCCAAAATATAACAGTAACAGCATTTTTAAATCTAGAAAAATTACTAGAGCAGTGACAGTGTAACAAAATCTGTAGCAGTAGGAATGAAGAAGCTGAATTATAATTTAAATGTATGGACGTGAACCACACCCAAATATAAATACAGATAAAATATTAAGTATATACATTCCATGGTCAAATGCACCTTCTGCGCCTTCAGCTTGCCGGGCATCTGCAATGCTGTAATATATAAACGCACATTTTAAATATACTACTCAAAATTGACCATGGTCAAAATCATCTGCCACTTATCCTGGAGTCTATACAACTTCATCTGCGATGCTGTAATTTATAAACACATTTAAAAAGGTTTTCCTTCCTAGTCTATGTCTTGCACGACACCTGGACGATAGAAAAATCATTGACATATTGTACACAGAGGAAGACCTTCCGATTACTGCAGTAAAATGCAATATTACATTCAGCATTAATATTGCCTTGAGAATAATTGTCTGAACAATAAAGTATATTTAAGTAAATACTCCAGGTGGTCCAAGTGTTCACTTCTTTGTTTGGCGGGCTGCCTGGAACAGTGAACATTTTGATGATTACAAAACGAATGTCAGGAACCAGGTAATGGTTACTAGTAATTGATTGTTTTTGTTGATGTTTTCTTTTTCTTGCGTTTTTTTGCTCGTCTGGCCGAAGGCTTGTGAACACTCTAGCACCTTCATTTATTATTTGATGTTTACCAAACTTGCACAGATTGTTTCTTGGTTGGGATATTGAACATAAAGTTTGGTTTTGTTAGTCTCTTTAGTTGCGGAGTATGCAAGTATATGGTGCAGTTGTAAGACTTAATGAGCAATAACTCCAGTATGGAACATCCGGAACTGGCCTGATAGGGTGTCTGTACTCTGAAATACAAGCAACACAATTTAATTTGTCTTTGTACTTTGAAGGCCCATTAAAATCTTCTAAAGAAGCAGACATTTTATATCATCACTCCAACGACAGTTTTCATCCGATTGAAATGAAACTTATCTTTGAAACATGATTTAACATGCCCATATTCTTGTGATGATTTAACCAACTTACTTATTCCAATAACCAGTCAAATGGACCATCTGGCACAGGCCTGATAGGGTGTCTGTACTCTGAAATACAAGCAACACAATTTAATGTGTCTTTGTACTTTGAAGGCCCATTAAAATCTTCTAAAGAAGCAGACATTTTATATCATTACTCCAATGACAGTTTCCATCCGATTGAAATGAAACTTGTCTTTGAAACAGGAATTTGACATGCGCATATTCTTGTGATGATTTAACCAACTCACTTATTCCAATAACCAGTCAAATGGACCATCCGGGACAGGCCTGATAGGGTGTCTGTACTCTGAAATACAAGCAACACAATTTAATTTGTCTTTGTACTTTGAAGGCCCATTAAAATGATTCGAAAGAAGCAGACATTTTATATCATTACTCCAACTGCAGTTTCCATCAGATTGAAATGAAACTGGTCTTTGAAACATGAATTTGACATGCCCATATTCTTGGAGCTGTACACTGTGATGATTTAACCAACTTACTTATTCCAATAACCAGTCAAATGGACCATCCGGGACAGGCCTGATAGGGTGTCTGTACTCTGAAATACAAGCAACACAATTTAATTTGTCTTTGTACTTTGAAGGCCCATTAAAATCTTCCAAAGAAGCAGACATTTTATATCATTACTCCAACGACAGTTTCCATCCGATTGAAATGAAACTGGTCTTTGAAACATGAATTTGACATGCCCATATTCTTGTGATGATTTAACAAACTTACTTATTCCAATAACCAGTCAAATGGACCATCCGGGACAGGCCTGATAGGGTGTCTGTACTCTGAAATACAAGCAACACAATTTAATTTGTCTTTGTACTTTGAAGGCCTATTAAAATCTTCTAAAGAAGCAGACATTTTATATCATTACTCCAAAGACAGTTTCCATCCGATTGAAATGAAACTGGTCTTTGAAACATGAATTTGACATGCCCATATTCTTGTGATGATTTAACCAACTTACTTATTCCAATAACCAGTCAAATGGACCATCCGGGACAGGCCTGATAGGGTGTCTGTACTCTGAAATACAAGCAACACAATTTAATTTGTCTTTGTACTTTGAAGGCCCATTAAAATCTTCGAAAAAAGCAGACATTTTATATCATTACTCCAACGACAGTTTCCATCCGATTGAAATGAAACTGGTCTTTGAAACATGAGTTTGACATGCCCATATTCTTGTGATGATTGAACCAACTTACTTATTCCAATAACCAGTCAAATGGACCATCCGGGACAGGCCTGATAGGGTGTCTGTACTCTGAAATACAAGCAACACAATTTAATTTGTCTTTGTACTTTGAAGGCCCATTAAAATCTTCTAAAGAAGCAGACATTTTATATCATTACTCCAACGACAGTTTCCATCCGATTGAAATGAAACTGGTCTTTGAAACATGAATTAGACATGCCCATATTCTTGGAGCTGTACACTGTGATGATTTAACCAACTTACTTATTCCAATAACCAGTCAAATGGACCATCCGGGACAGGCCTGATAGGGTGTCTGTACTCTGAAATACAAGCAACACAATTTAATTTGTCTTTGTACTTTGAAGGCCCATTAAAATCTTCTAAAGAAGCAGACATTTTATATCATCACTCCAACGACAGTTTTCATCCGATTGAAATGAAACTTGTCTTTGAAACATGATTTGACATGCCCATATTCTTGTGATGATTTAACCAACTTACTTATTCCAATAACCAGTCAAATGGACCATCCGGGACAGGCCTGATAGGGTGTCTATACTCTGAAATACAAGCAACACAATTTAATTTGTCTTTGTACTTTGAAGGCCCATTAAAATCTTTTAAAGAAGCAGACATTTTATATCATTACTCCAACGACAGTTTACATCCGATTGAAATGAAACTTGTCTTTGAAACATGAATTTGACATGCCCATATTCTTGTGATGATTTAACCAACTTACTTATTCCAATAACCAGTCAAATGGACCATCCGGGACAGGCCTGATAGGGTGTCTGTACTCTGAAATACAAGCAACACAATTTAATTTGTCTTTGTACTTTGAAGGCCCATTAAAATCTTCTAAAGAAGCAGACATTTTATATCATTACTCCAACGACAGTTTACATCCGATTGAAATGAAACTTGTCTTTGAAACATGAATTTGACATGCCCATATTCTTGTGATGATTTAACAAACTTACTTATTCCAATAACCAGTCAAATGGACCATCCGGGACAGGCCTGATAGGGTGTCTGTACTCTGAAATACAAGCAACACAATTTAATTTGTCTTTGTACTTTGAAGGCTTTGAAGGCCCATTAAAATCTTCGAAAGAAGCAGACATTTTATATCATTACTCCAACGACAGTTTCCATCCGATTGAAATGAAACTGGTCTTTGAAACATGAATTTGACATGCCCATATTCTTGTGATGATTTAACCAACTTACTTATTCCAATAACCAGTCAAATGGACCATCCGGGACAGGCCTGATAGGGTGTCTGTACTCTGAAATACAAGCAACACAATTTAATTTGTCTTTGTACTTTGAAGGCCCATTAAAATCTTCTAAAGAAGCAGACATTTTATATCATTACTCCAACGACAGTTTCCATCCGATTGAAATGAAACTGGTCTTTGAAACATGAATTTGACATGCCCATATTCTTGGAGCTGTACACTGTGATGATTTAACCAACTTACTTATTCCAATAACCAGTCAAATGGACCATCCGGGACAGGCCTGATAGGGTGTCTGTACTCCGAAATACAAGCAACACAATTTAATTTGTCTTTGTACTTTGAAGGCCCATTTAAATCTTCTAAAGAAGCAGACATTTTATATCATTACTCCAACGACAGTTTCCATCCGATTGAAATGAAACTTTTCTTTGAAACATGATTTGACATGCCCATATTCTCGTGATGATTAAACCAACTTACTTATTCCAATAACCAGTCAAATGGACCATCCGGGACAGGCCTGATAGGGTGTCTGTACTCTGAAATACAAGCAACACAATTTAATTTGTCTTTGTACTTTGAAGGCCCATTAAAATCTTCGAAAGAAGCAGACATTTTATATCATTACTCTAACGACAGTTTCCATCCGATTGAAATGAAACTGGTCTTTGAAACATGAATTTGACATGCCCATATTCTTGGAGCTGTACACTGTGATGATTTAACCTTATTGCAATTCACCCGTCAAATGGAACATCCGGAACTGGCCTGATAGGACGTCTGTACTCTGAAATGCAAGCAACACAATTTAATTTGTCTTTGTACTTTGAATGCCCATTAAAATCTTCTAAAGAAGCAGACATTTTATATCATTACTCCAACGACAGTTTCCATCAAATTGAAATGAAACGTGTCTTTGAAACATGATTTGACATGCCCATATTCTTGTGATGATTTAACCAACTTACTTATTCCAATAACCAGTCAAATGGACTATCCGGGACAGCCCTGATAGGGTGTCTGTACTCTGAAATACAAGCAACACAATTTAATTTGTCTTTAACATTATAGGCTTATTTCAAGAAAGAACAGCATATTGTCGGAAGTGATTTTTTAGTCTAATATCTTCAAACTCCATATGTTTGATTGTTTTCATATCTGACCCCAATATATATCTAACATGTCAGACATGTATCACTTACCCAAGTTACAATTAGTCCCATAACCACCAAAACTCATTCAACTAGAATATCCTTTCTGTAATATATGAAGTATTCATTATCATTACTGAAGATGTCTCACTGCATAGTTAGTCTAGATGGCTCCCCATCTTGCCACCTGGGTCACAGTATCTGATCTATAAATTCTTCATATAATAAAACAATGTAAGTCATCGCATTTGCTAATGCATAGCATAATTATAGACTAAACTGGATATTATTTAAAACAAGACATCTCTAACATGCATGTGATATCTCCCGCCGGGAGCTAATTTCTCCCGGAATTTCATGGGATCTCCCGGCCTCCTCCCGCCGGGAGCTCCATTTCTCCCGGTATTTTCCGCCGAGTTACAAAATTTCGCTATTTGCGAATCCTTTTGGGTAATTGCTATGATTTATTGGATCAAGACCGAGTTTTCCGAATGATCTAGAATAAACACTTGCCGTCTTATCTATATCTGTGAAAACATTGCCCCTGGGCGGGTAATTAAAAGGATTAGCATGTCAGGTAATTGGTTAATTGTGTGAAAATAATGATTGGATAGTTTGTTTATGACACGTGGCGGCGATACCTGTAATGTCCATGGGAGGTTGATTATGATAGGATTAAGGAATACACCGACTGTAAGTGGGGTTGTAATTAGCGAATTCGGCATCGATTGATATTTGGTATATAATATTGATGAGTGCCAAGTTTAATAATGTGAACAATTGTGTAGACTTTCAACCGACAAAGGTGATGCTGGCAGCAGCCAAGTCTTGTTGTAATTAGTGGTTAAAAAGTGGACAGAGTCTCAAGATATATACCCTAGCAGATTTAAATGATGTTATTTTATGGTACGTTTATGAAAGCAGATTAATGATCATCATTAACTAAAAGGTGATGCTGGCAGCAGCTAAGTCTTGTTGTAATTAGTGGTTAAAAAGTGGACAGAGTCTATATAAAGTGTTTAATTACATGCTATACTTGATTATATGCTATGTTAACATGAAATAAACAGTATTCAACTATTGTATGTATAAAATATCATGTTTTTATGCTGATTTACCCCCTTTATTAAGGTTTATATCAGAAAAAATATATACCGGTACGCGTTAAAAATTTGAGTATAAAAACCTCCCTGAATTTTGTCAAATCTTCCTGAAAAAAAAGTCAAATCTCCCTGGTAACCCTCCTGAAAATATCACATGTATGATTTAAAGTAGTTATCCTGCCAACAACATGCAAATTTACAACAAATGTAAATCGTTTCTATTAAAAAGCTTACAAACCATAAGGTATACATGTAACTTACACATGTTGCAAATCTGAACTCTAAAACTATAACCACCTAAATCGGCCAGGCAAAAATCACCCTATCATGCTCCAGTTGTGAGTTACCAACTCTGAATTCATTTTACACATACTCCATTGCAGTTATTTAAAGAAAGAGTAACTATTATTAGATAAAATGTATTTTTATACCTTCTCTTAATGTTGCTATTTCTTTTTGTAGCATTTCGTTTTCTTATCTTGACTTCTTCTACATGGATATAAAAACAAAAAAACATAATTAAAACAATGCTTTATTCACACTTAGGGCTGTAACAAATACACTATAGGGTGAATTTGATACATTTATAGATTTGTATTGGGATAATTGAAAAATAACCTGTAGCGTTCTCCATCAGTGGCATGTAGAAATCTTCATGTACAACATGTTTTAGAGTTGAGTGGACAAGTAAGAGGGAAGGACGGATGGACATACATACATACTGATATATGGATGGACATACGGATGAGGCGGCAACTATATGCTCCCACAAACATTTCTGGAAACATCATAAACGTGCCAAGTAGTTGATGATGTTAATTCACAGAGTGTCAGTGGTATGCATGAAGAAAGGTCAATCATGGTATCCAATTCAGACAGGGAAATTCCAACCCTTAGTATAACATTATTTCAACCTTAGCAGAACCTGATTTCCACAAAAAGCAATTATACCTTGTGTTGGATAACCCAAACAATATTTTATGTTAAACATGGCAGCAGGTAAGTCATGGGCATTGACAATGACATGAAAAACATTACATGAAGTCATTGTGCAAATAAACTTACAAAAAGTTGACTGTTGGTGACAAATCCATTATGGATAACCAGTTCAGATAGTGATAAGAAAATTCCAACCAACAATATAACTGTAGAGCCTTGGTTCCAAAAAAAATAATTTGGAATTCACGAACTTCACTGGATACCCTTAATTCCATGTATACTTACCCAACCTTCTGCGGGGCTACCCTGCCACGCCTTGCTGTGAAAATGTTGTGATGCTGGTTGTCGGTGGCCTGCTGGTTGTCATCTGAAACATTTCTACAAAATATTATTTTAACAAGAGCCAACACAATGGAATGAACACAAATGCCTTTCTTATCCAAGTGAATACTATTTTATCATATATAGTTTCGCAATTTCAATAATAATAATTATAATATGACTAGTAGGGCTAATATGACTTGGTCTGCTAGACCTTACCCAGAGACTTTAAAGGCGGGAGAAGTGGAACAACCAAATCAAAATCAAAAATTTAAGCCATTTGGAAGATGGTTACATATAATGCATATGACAGTGAACATGGAACCTTCAATGTGGTACGTATTTTCATACCATTCCATGGCCAGCGGCATATGGCCCCAGTTTCTAATCAAATGCTTTGCCCTAAACATGCTAAATAAGAAAAAGAATGGGTAAAATAAACAAAAGGGAATTTAATTGGGAGCAAAGAGTATGAACCCTGCTTATCACAAGTAGCAGTCTCTTTGATTTAATTAAAAAAACAGACCACACAATTTTATCTTAAGTGTGATTAAACAAAACCCAGAGACTTTAAAGGCGGGAGAAGTGGAACAACCAAATCAAAAAATAAATAAAAAATTTAAGCCATTTGGAAGATGGTATGCATATGACGGTGAACATGGAACCTTCAGTTTGATATTTTCATACCATTCCATGGCCAGCGGCATATGGTCCCAGTTTCTGATTGGTTCAGTGATAAAAACTGGACGAATGAAACCATTTAATTTAAAGCTCATTACATTCTCAGTACACACTGAGGTTTTACTGAACATTGAGTAATGAGGTACTTGAAACCTAGAAACACAAAATTCTAATAATAAAATAATGCTAAAATGA
The DNA here is from genome assembly GCA_037043455.1 of Cyrtodaria siliqua. NCBI lineage: Eukaryota > Metazoa > Mollusca > Bivalvia > Adapedonta > Hiatellidae > Cyrtodaria > Cyrtodaria siliqua. Next base: position 19,353 of record JAWPHD010014731.1, on the reverse strand, counting down.
TTGAATAGACTGTTGAGTGGTCACAAGTATCCAGTATGAACTGATTAGCAGCTGCTGCTCACCTTAAGGACTACTGTGCCAGTTATCAATCTATCCCTCCCAGCACAGTAGGTAAAAATGTCAAATAATAAAACAGAAACAATAGATGTTGCTCTCCTACTGCACTGGTTATCAATCAAACCTTCCCAGCACAGCAGAAAAGAAACAACAGATGATATAACTTCATACATTTTTTACTGATTATGCCAGCATAAACTGAATGATAATTATATTAAAGGGACACACGGCAATCTTGAAGTGTTTAAAATGGGTGACTCGAATTTTATATCAAGTACCATTTTTAGCTCTACTGATCAGAGATCAGCAGAGCTTGTGCCGTGGTGCGGCGTCCGGCCGTCCGTCTGTCCGTAAACTTTTATTTGTAGCGACAACTCCTCTGAAACTACTAGATGGATATTCATGAAACTTTACAGAAATGTTGCCCATAAAGTCTAGTTGATCCTAGCAAATATTCATGTTGATGTGAAATCCAAGATGGCCGCCATAGCTAAAAATAGAGTTTTAAAATACAAGTTTGTAGCGACTACTTCTTGAAAACTATAAGTGATATTGATATGGGACTTTTTCTAAAATGATCAGCATGACATGATGTTGATCCTTGTCAAAAATCGTTTTGATTCAACGTTAAACATGGCTGCCAGCGGCCATCTTTGTTTACATAAGAGTTATATAATAAAAACTTGTAGCGACTACTCCTCTGAAACTACGTGACCGATTGTCATGAAACTTTACAGGAATGTTGCTCTTGATGTCTAATTGATCCTAGCAAAATTTCAGATCTGCCAGAAATTCAAGATGGCCGTCACAGCTAAAAATAGATTTTTAAATAATATATTGTAGCGACTACTTCTTGAAAACTATAAGTGATATTGATATGGGACTTTTTCTAAAATGATCAGCATGACATGATGTTGATCCTTGTGGAAAATTATTTTGATTCGACGTTAAACATGGCTGCCAGTGGCCATCTTTGGTTACATAGAGTTATATAGTAAAAACTTGTAGCGACTACTCCTCTGAAACTACTTGATGGATGTTTATGAAACTTCACAGAAATGTTGCTCTTGATGTCTAGTTGATACTAGTAAAATTTCAGGTCGGCCGGAAATTCAAGATGGCCGCCACAGCTAAAAATAGATTTAAAATAAGTAAGTTTGTAGCGACTACTTCTTCAAAACTATAAGAGATATTGATATGGGACTTTTTCTAAAATGATCAGTATGACATGATGTTGGTCCTTGTCGAAAATCGTTTTGATTTGACGTTAAACATGGCAACCAGCGGCCATCTTTGTTTACATAAGAGTTATATAATGAAAACTTGTAGCGACTACTCCTCTGAAACTACTTGACGGATTTTCATGAAACTTCACAGGAATGTTGCTCTTAATGTCTAATTGATCCTAGCAAAATTTCAGGTCGGCCGAAAATTCAAGATGGCCGCCACGGTTAAAAATAGATTTTCAAAAAACAAGTCTGTAGCGACTACTTCCTGAAATTAAAATCAATCAGTAGAGCTTCAAGGTCATTGACCTCTTGTTACTTTTACCCTGGTCACATTCAAATAAATCAATTTTTAGAACATAATCCTGTAAGGCTATGACAATTTATTTTGCAACAAGATACAAAAAGATGAATTTAACAAAATATTTCAAAGGACCATAATTTAGTCAAAATATCATTGAACCAGACAACACCATTGAAAAACTCCACTTCATGCTGAACTGTCTTATCAAAACAATTTTGTTAAAAATCCCAATCAAGGTGTAGTGGAGAAATAGCCAGTATAAAATTTGTCTTTGAAAATATTTAAAGGGTCATAACTCTATCAAAGATTATTACAACGGAATGAAATTAACTTTTATATACATGTTTGAAGTCCACATTTCTAATGTGTCACTGTCTGATGTGTGACCTACACCGTGTGTGACCTACACCATTAACTGACATGTCTGGTGTGTGACCTACACCGTGTGTGACCTACACAATTAACTTGTGTGTCGCTTCATTCTTCAGCTTCCCTCTCTAAGCCTGTGATCACTAATGGCAGACACTTGTGTGTTGTTTCATTCTTCAGCTTCCCTCTGTAAGCCTGTGATCACTAATGGCAGACACTTTTGTGTCGCTTCGTTCTTCAGCTTCCCTCTCTAAGCCTGTGATAACTAATGGCAGACACTTTTGTGTCGCTTCATTCTTTAGTTTCCCTCTCTAAGACTGTGATAACTAATGGCAGACACTAAGTCTTGTGTGTCGCTTCATTCTTCAGCTTCCCTCTCTAAGCCTGTGATCACTAATGGCAGACACTTTTGTGAGGCTTCATTCTTCAGTTTCCCTCTCTAAGCCTGTGATAACTAATGGCAGACACTTTTGTGTCGCTTCATTCTTCAGCTTCCCTCTCTAAGCCTGTGATCACTAATGGCAGGCACTTTTGTGTCGCTTCATTCTTCAGTTTCCCTCTCTAAGCCTGCGATAACTAATGGCAGACACTTTTGTGTCGCTTCATTCTTCAGCTTCCCTCTCTAAGCCTGTGATAACTAATGGCAGACACTTGTGAGTCGTTTCATTCTTCAGCTTCCCTCTCTAAGCCTGTGATCACTAATGGCAGACACTAAGTCTTGTGTGTCGTTTCATTCTTCAGCTTCCCTCTCTAAGCCTGTGATCACTAATGGCAGACACTAAGTCTTTTGTGTTGTTTCATTCTTCAGTTTCCCTCTCTAAGCCTGTGATAACTAATGGCAGACACTTTTGTGTCGCTTCATTCTTCAGCTTCCCTCTCTAAGCCTGTGATCATAATGGCAGGCACTTTTGTGTCGCTTCATTCTTCAGTTTCCCTCTCTAAGCCTGCGATAACTAATGGCAGACACTAAGTCTTGTGTGTTGTTCTGTGATCACTAATGGCAGGCACTTTTGTGTCGCTTCATTCTTCAGCTTCCCTCTCTAAGCCTGTGATCACTAATGGCAGACACTTGTGAAGCATTCGGGTGGCATTGTCATTTGAAAGCCATCCTGTTGTAGCTTCAGTTTGGGATCTACCATGATGGTCTAAATAAATCAAATTTAATACAAATATGTATAACCCGTATTAATATGGTTATATTGATAATATTAATCTTTATTCAAGTTTGAATAAAAATAATTTAATAATTCTGCTGTCGACCATACATCCAATTTTAATTTCTTTCCTCTTGCTTAGGCCCTAGTTTTTTTATTTTTTTGTTCCTGAGATTTTGCGGACATAAAATGTCCGCAGGAGGAGGAAAAAAAAAAAAAAAAAACACATACAAAAAAAAAAATACTTGTAAACTACAGTACAGCTCATGCGAAACCCCGGATGTTCGCTGAGGGTGATACTGACCTCGAGTAAGGTGACCTGTTGTTGTGATAGCTCCTCCTTCTCCTTCACGGCATTATAATCTGCTGTATTCTCGAAATGTCTTCTTCTGCAAAATCCCGCTGTAAAGTATATAATCAGTCTCATCAGTGTTTGCACACTATTTTCCACTCCATTGACAAGTGCCAGCACATGAATCTGGCAAACAGTGTAGACCCTGATCAGATGTGCATGCTGATCAGGGTCTATGCTAGTTGTAAAGGACAGTTGTATGTCAGAAGGATTTCTTTTTTTTTCTGTGGCAATGTATTCAAGTATATATTAATGCAATTCGACATGAATGTCACAACACAATGAACACACATAATATTAATAGGTTGGTGTCGATGAATTGTTGTTTTACAACTTAGCGGCTTGTATATTAACACTTTCAACCTGATACCCGTAGAAATTCTGTTCTTGTCTTTAAGAACTGTTCATGAACTGCTCTAAAACATTAAGAACAGTTCTTGATCTGTTCTTGATCATCACTGATCATTGTTTTAGTACATTTGTACATTTTAAGATGTTCTAGAACATTTTTAAGAACAGTTCTTGACTATTTCACGCACACAAATGGTTCTTAAACTGTTCTTGAAATGTTCTGGAATAAATTTAGAACCGTTCCAGAACTTGTATCGAAAGGACATGTTCTTAAAGTGTTATAATATCATTCTTAAACAATATCAGGAACAATTTAAGAACCGTTCAGGAATGGACATGTTCTTAAAGTGTTCTAATACCGTTCTCAAACAATATCAGGAACAATTTAAGAACAGTTCAGGAACTATAAATGTTTAAAATAAATAAAACAAATGTAAGAACTAATTAAGAACACTTTAAGAACCCTTGATGTTCCTAAACTGTTTTTCATTTGTTCTTGAAATTGATAAAGAACTAATTAAGAACAGTTTCAGAACATGTCTTGAAATCGGGTTAGAGTACTGTCCCTTTGTTTCCAGCACCATGTGAATGACATTTATAATTAAATTTGGAAATCTGATAAATTTGAGAATAACAGATTAAAGTTGAATATTTCGAAATGAATTGGAACATAAGGTAAGAATACATGAAGTACATTAATAATAAGTCCTTTTTTTTTCAACAAAACCTGCACAATAACAGTATTAATAAGCAAATTGTTGGTGTAAAGAGTGGTGTGGTAAGGTAATATTCAGTCTGAATTGACCATGATGGTAATTTTGATAGATGTTAACCCAGGTTAATGATGGCCAACCATGGTTATTAGACCATGGTTCTGAAACAAAACGTGTAAAGGGTAATTTTGGAAAAAAATAAGAAAAATTAATTTGTGTTATAGTTTACAAGAAATTTACAATCAACAATCTGAACCTGTTTATATGCATATGTGCTGGATAAACCATTCTAAAAATAAAGTTTCATTCATGAACTGTTCTTGAACGGTTCTGGGATACTTGTTCCAAGAACTGTTCATGAAATGTTCTTTATCTGTTCTAGAACAGTTCAGATACAGTTCTTGAACCTTAAATGAGACAAAATTTCTGGAACTATCATTCTTGAACCATTCAAGAACAGAAGTTCTAGAATAGTTCTTGAACAGTTCTGGGATAATTATTCAAAAACTGTTCATTAAATGTTCTTCATCTGTTCTAGAACAGTTCTGATACAGTTCTTGAATGTTAAATGAGACAAAATTTCTTGAACTATTTATTCTTGAACCATTCAAGGATAACTGTGTCATTCCACCTTTATTCAACATTTTTCAGCCTCAGATTTTCTCTTTCTTGCCATTTTTACAAGCAGAAAGAAAGAACAGTTTTCCCAAACATGTACTGTGTTTGGGAAAACTGTAACAAATGGACAATGCCTCGTGCACACTGTATGTTTTTTGTGGTTTTGTTTGTAAATTATTGAACCGTAAAGTTTCAGGTATACTAATGATCATTTACACAAAAAAGCAGTATTTATTAAACCTTAAATATTATACAAACTTACGGAAAAGTTATGTTATGTTTATATAATTATTATGCAGCTAGTGAAAGTTAAAACTCTAATATAAGAATGTTGTTAATTAATGAATGATGCTAAAATTGCAACACTAACAGCTTAGGCCATATCAGGTTGGAATTAGGATTGGTGACAGGAAAAAGGAAAATAATGATGAGGATGATTACTGGAAATAAATCCTCGATTTCCATTTGATTCCAAACCATGGTTTTCAGATTTCAGTTTCAATGGGGGAAAGGGAACAACAGTTGTCTAATTCTTCAGCAGGCCTAGCTGTAAACTGAGACTATCATCAGGAACAGCAACATAACACTGTGTGCCAAATGATAAAACTGCAATATTGATGAAATAGCCCAATTAGGACCATCTGCATGCAGAGCCCTGTTAGGAGTCAGTCTGTAAACAAAATTGGGTTTCAGTTCTAAACAAATTGTTTTCCATTTCCATAACTTTGAAGCCGTTCAGGATAACATGACAACATTATGGGTAGACTGTCCATGGTGAAAGGATAGCCCCTATTTATTTTGGGGTCACTTGGTCAAAGGTCAAGGTCTCCATTACCCGATAAGGATAATCTTGTTTGTAAGATGACTCTGTAACCATGTTTATCAAGTTCCATTGATGAGAGGAGGACACCTAATCATCTGTGGGTTGATAGATTAACGATCAAGGTCACCATGATCCAATCCTGAGAACTGTATTAAAAAGATTGTAGACTTGAAACCTGGGGACCTGGGTTCAACTCTTGTTGATGCCACTAAGTGTTTTTTTAGTGTGTTCCTTGGCAAGACACTTTCCCTTTCCCTCATCCTTCAGATAAGGACAGAAACTGGGCATCCCCTGTATTGGAGTCTATCCTCCCCTGTATTGGAGTCTATCCTCCCTGTATCTCTCCTGTATTGGAGTCTATCCTCCCCTGTATTGGAGTCTATCCTCCCGTTCCTCCCCTGTATTGGAGTCTATCCTCCCCTGTATTGGAGTCTATCCTCCCCTGTATTGGAGTCTATCCTCCAAGCACATTAAAGAACCATAGGAATTGATTCATTAGTAAGAGGTGGGCAGGTTCCCAGATTCCTATACATGTATCATTCCCATCTATCTGGGGCATCTCTGAATTCCCTATTATGAGCTGTATCAGTTAAATCTGCACTTTCAATTGACTAGTTTACTTTTATATTTAAAGAGCCCTTTGAAGTCACTGTAACGGTTTTTCTCTGTTGTTACGTGTAAGTGTCCGAGCGGTAACACTACACTATAGAAGCGTACGTATGCCATACTAAATGTGGCGCTACATACACTTTAAACAAAATACAACGTAATTCTGTTAGGACCACCTGTCCTAAACTAACTAACAATACAACAAATTTATCCGAGCGGTTAATAAATTATACTAAACGAGCTAACATTTACAATGGAACAATATAATATACAATACTATCTACATATAAGTATATACTGTAGCAATATAAGTAATTTTCCTCGTTGGCTACCTTGCCTATGATTGGTTTAACTAAAATAATATATATAAATATACACAACTGATTTATCAAATGATTGGTCACAAAACGTAATCACTTAACTGATTTAAACACAAACCAACAATAGTATAACGTATCAATATAAACGTAAATTAACTAACAGGCAACCTAGCCTTATGTTACCTACACTCGTCTCAACCTGTCTACCTCGGTCAGCTATCTAGCTTACTAGCTGACAGAACAGGGCTTTGGCTGGCTCAGCTAGGCTAACATATAAAATCTCCCTAAGTAGCGCGAGTACTACAGTATAACATTTACTGTATAACTATCTCACTTACCCAGGCTACCTATAACAAGTCACATACGGTCTGTGCAACCCACTTACTCTGCTGCACAGCTAGCCTAGTAACAATTATAACAGGGCTACTCTCCAAGCACCCTAAGTAATATAAAACACTATTATACTATACAGCCAACTCACCTAACCTAGCTAATTACACAGACTTTGAGACCCGGGCTTGCACGGCAGTTTCCGATCACCGAAGTGCATGGAGAACATCACCTTTTAACCCAAGTCACAACAGACCTGTGCAACTAGCTTAACTATAGCTGCAATGTATATCCAGCTGAGGCGCACTTCAAGCTACGTACCGATCACCGAAGTGCATGGAATAGTAGCTTTACCTATACCCCAACGTTCAATTTCTCTCAGCTCAGGTAGACCACTAGTTTAGTTACCTTCCGATCCCATAAAGGGCATGGTACAGTAACTATACTTTATTTAACAATATTAAACTCTTCTGACGAAGTGTAACGATTGACAATTTCAGCACGACTGACAATTATTATTAGAGTGAACTAGTTTTATAGAAACCTGATCACGTGATTTATTTGGAATAGTCCATTCTATCAGACGAGTCTATTTACACTATACTCAACATAAAACAGGTAAGTCAGGATATAACTAATTGGCTATCTTTGCCAAAATCGTTTATACAATCAAAATATAAATGCATACTTATTAAAAGGTCATTGTTATATCGTATTATTGACTTAATTTAAACAAATACTTCTCTAAATTGTATGATATGATCGAATGATGCATTCTGTCGTCCCTTCCATATGAACGTTATTCGTGTACACAAGTTTCAATATAGATAAACATTTAAACATACATACACATTGATTGATTTATTGAACTGTTATTGTAACGTGTTAAAGCATTTAAATACTAACCAAGATCCAAAAGTATTGTGTTCTTTGCTTATTAATAGCGATGTTAACGAATACAAATGGCGTTGTTTATTTATGAAAACAAATGGCGTTAATTGAACAAAGGGACGTAATTATTTGGGCCGGCGCAGGTTAGCCTACACTAATTGTCACATCACCATCAATCCAATTACATTGTCTATAATCACAATAAACAAGAAACCCCCAACTATCATCAATCGCTTTAACAGATATATGTTGTATAAATCAATGAACCAATGTTTTTAGCTCACCTTCGTGCTCAAGACAAAGTGCTCAAGGATGATCGAGCTATTGTGATTGCCCTTCGTCTGTCGTCCATCCATGTGTCCGTCCACAATTTGCAACAACTTCTCCTCTGTAACCGCTTTCAATTTTGAGGAAACTTCACAGAAATAATCCTTGGATGGTCTTCTCTCAAGAATGTTCAAATTATGCAAATCCATACAGAACTCTGGTTGCAATGACAACCGAAAAAAAAAGCTGAAATTCTTCTTGTCTGAAACTGCTTGATGGATTTTACAATAATTTCCCAGAAATGATGTTTGGGTGGACCTCTACCAAGATTGTTGAAGCGGGGTTGATTCATCAAAAAACATAGCTGCCAGAGAGTGGGACTTATTTTTGGTATACTTCTATAAAACTTTAATAATCTTCTTGTCTGAAACCACAAGTCTCGAATCAGATAGTTTGCATGTACTACCATCATCTAGTGATCATAGACAAAGTTTGTAGAAATCTTGAACCTGGGGTAAATGTATGTTGTATGTATTGCATCAAGTTTGTTGAAATGGTGAACCAAGTGGTCAACATTTGCCCCATCATACCATCCTGTTTGTCATAAGTTTTCATTTGGATCCTAAAGAAAACCTAATAACAGCTGTGTTTAGTGCGTTTCATTGGTTCAATTTTCTTCAGGTGAGCAATATAGGGCCATCATGGTCCTCTTGTTTGTATGCATGTTTGAATTAAATGAACGATGCAAATAGGGTTGCCTGTACCTCCATCGTCCATCTGTAAACAAATACTCCAGGGCACAAAAATTCTACTCTTCATGACAAGTGCTCTGGACGAGTAAAAGTTCAGATAATTCTATAATTATCAATTTGACCATTCAAATATTATGTAGGACGAGAAACTCAGAAATTAATTTTCCTGCTCTGTACTCATTTCATGCAATGAACGGAAACCCTATTGATTTTTGGGTTCAGTAGGTCATAGCATGGACATGGACAATCAAATGGACATACACATTCTGCATGATAACTCTGGAAGTGTAACATCTACACTTATGAACACTCTTGGAACTTCATAGGTACCTAGAGGATCCTAAACTATTTCCCATTTCATATAAGATTTATGAAACGAGATATGAATTATTTTAATTTTAACGAGCCTTTTGACGAGTTAAAATTAAAAATAATTCATAAAGAGTTTCATAAATCTTATATGGAATGGGAACGAGTTTAAGATCCTTTTTATTACATTGCAGTCAAATTAGTAAAAAATAATTCAGATGGACATAGAACCGTCACGATGTCAGACACGCTTCAGCGCCAAAATGTCATAAAATATGTGACGTAACGTTGCGTATAAAAGAGTTTGAGGTTTACCTCTCTACAAAATAGCAATTTACGTCAAATTTTAACAAACCAACAACGTTTTGTATAACGTGCATTATTAGCTCGACCATTTGAAGAATAAGAGAGCTTGTGTAATCACCCCGGGGTCGGCGTCGGCGTCCCACATCAAGGTTTGCGTGTAAGCTGTGTTTACAAGTCTATATCTCTTACATTTCTTATCCAAGCACAACCAAATTTGGCCATGGGCTTCCTTATAGCATTATCTTAAGGGCTGCATAAGCAATTTTGGTTCCTGTAACCCATGGGCTCCCATGGAACCCAAGTTATGATAGCCCATAAAATGTGTCCCATTTCGCATCTATAAATTTGGTTTGGGATTTCTTATAGCATGATGCATCTTATTCATACTTCACTCATATTGGGGCATGGGCTCCCTCCTCCTCCCAGCCCCCACTCCCCCCCAACCACCCCTCCATAAGTGTTTGTTTTTTTGACTTTTTTTTTTTTTTACATATTTCGGTGTTGTTTTGGTCGATTCTTACACATATAATATGCATGTATATGTTGCCTCCTCACCGCCCCGCTCCCCCCAACCCTGCCTCTCCCCATCGTCCCCACTTGAAACTCTACTTTTTTTTTTTACATATTTCTGTGTTGTTTTAGTCAATTCTTACACATAAATGTTGCCCCCCCCCCCCCCCCCCCCCCCCCCCCCCGCCCCACCCCCCTGCGACCCCCCACTTTAAAATATTTTTTTACATATTTTCTGTGTTGTTTTAGTCAATTCTTACACATGTTGCCCACTCCCCGCCTCCCCCCCCCCCCCCCCCCCCCCCCCACCACACACACACTTTTTTCTTTTTTTTTGACATATTTTTGTGTTGATTTTGTCAATTCTTACACATGTTGCACCTCACCAACCCCTTGAAACTAGAATTATTTATTTTGACATATTTCTGTGTTGTTCTGGTCAGTTCTTACACATAGCTATGTTGCTCCCTCTTCTAGAATATTAAATGGGTGTTCGACACTGCTAAGGGGCGTCATTGGCCGAGTGGTTAACGTCTCTGACTCGAAATCACTTAGCCCCTCCCCGCTGTAGGTTCGATCCCTCAGGGGCCTAGGAATCTTTATGTGAGGAAGCTATCCAGCTGGCTTGCGGAACGTCGGTGGTTCTACCCAGGTGCCCGCCCGTGCACGAAAATTGCCCAGAGGGGCACCTGGGGTCTTCCTCCACCAATGGAAGCTGGAAAGTCGCCATATGACCTTAGCTGTTGGTGCGACTATAAAATCCAATTCAATCAATCGACACTGCTAACATGGGACGTTATCTGATAAATTGCCATCTGCACTATAAACTCTGGTAGTAAAACACTCTTGGAACTTCAAAGGAACATGGATTACCATCTGCACTATTAACTCTGGTAGTAAAACACTTATGGCGCTTTGCCTTGTATAATGTGATAACATGAAGGTCATAAGAATTAATCCAATCAGAGCTGTAGACAATTTTGACTGCAATGAATATTGCTTTAAATATTTCATGTTTTCAAAATGGATGTGAATTAATACATTTAAAAAAAAAGACGTCGGATTCAATTGAAGTTTAATAAAAACAAAACAAAAAAACTATGACCTTAATATTAGACACATGCATGGAACAATTTTTGTTGTGTAAATCTGGAATAAACTGATCCACAGGACAATACATACAAATATAATACTTTTAAAAGCTATGAGTTTTTGTAGTAGGTTGATGAATAATGATACTCACAATTTGAAAAAAAGCTGAGAGTTTTTGTAAAAAAATAAATGAATTAAGTACTCAAAAACTCTGCTTATCTCCAGCTCTAGCTGCCAATGTAAGCCACCTAATGTAAGACAGATGGCAAACTTTATTGAGCTTCCAGGTCTATGCTGCGGTGTACCGGTGTCACCCGTTTTCAGCTCTATAATTCACTTTGGTTTGTTGCGCATGCAACAGTTCGGCATATGCCGCATGGCCCAGTTAAAACAGCATGGCGCATTTCGGTGTACTGGTCACATGACCAGCATATGCTGATCGGCATATACAATAAAGTGCACCCATAGTTATAATATAGCAATTGTACATGTATGAAGGCCACAAGAATTAATCCAATGTAAGCCAAAGTTATAATATGGTGATTATATGAAGGCCAAAAGAATTAATCCAATGCAAGTCGCCTTGTAAACCAGTTATAATATGGTGATTATATGAAGGTTGTATAAATTGACACCAACTAATGAGATGTGTTCTAAAAAAATAAATTATTTATACTGGCTCTCTGTTTCTGTTTAAAAAATTTAGCAAAAAAAAATTCCACCCCAGTTGGGAAAAAAACACTTTGCCATTGGGAATGGTACCGTTTTTCGGTACCACTTATATAAGGGGGAAAAAACACTGATGTTCGGGTTAATGATAAAGTGAAAAAGATATGACCAATAATAATGCTACAATGTCATTTGCAAATAAAGTCGGTGATAAAAATAAAGCAAATCAGATGGGAACATACTTTTATAGGTTATCAAAAATCGTTCTCATTTCATTGAAAAAGGGAGGTAAAATCATGAAATTTGGAATGATTTGTTTAAGAATAACGATCGTTTGTGAACACATTTCGGCGGTTTTTAAACAATGACAGAATTGGCAAGTCTTGTCCATGCCAAACATTAAATTTCTTTAAAGCAATACATTTGAATAATTAAATAAGTTGTTTTTAATATATAGGGGAGATAATTCTGATATTTCCTTCAGAAAATAGTAAAATAATACAATTTTTGAAAAAATCAATCCTTACATAGCATTTCTGATATCTTCATTTCATCTGATGTCACCAAAAAGTGGTGCTAAACTTTTTTTGTTCAGTATACCGATGCCAGTATTTTTCTCTTGGTGGAACAAAATTCACCGACATGCTTGCCACAAAAGGTTACATGATTTACTTAATGCCACCTACAGCCTGTGTGGTTCCCATGCAAAAAATAGGATCACTGCTTATTTAGGCAGAGTTATGTCTCCCTCCACAAAGTGGATGGGGAGATATTGTATTAAATTTTGTGCTATCGGTCTGTCTGTATTCACAAACATTGTCCAGATTAGTTCTCCTGAACACCTTGCCAGATTTAAACCAAACTTGTTAGGGATGATCAGCACCAAGTATTGTCGTCGTTCTCTGGTTAAATGATTTTTGGCTGAGTTATTACGGCCCCTTACACACTAACTTGGTCCGACTAGTTCACCTGAACCCCTTTCTGAATTTCGCTCAAACTTTTTTTTTTTTCTTTTTTTTTTTTCAAACTTGGTAGGAATGATCAGTACCAGTGATAATTTTATAATGACCCTTACCAAACATGTACTTTATCTTATGAATGACTTTAAAAAGTAAATAGAGAATGCTGTCTGTCCCTCTGATAATTGTTGTCCTTTTCCCCTTCATAATTGTAACATTTTTTGAGTACTTTGGTGCTGTTTAAAATAACACTTTTTCTTTTAAGTTCAAAATAAAGTGTTAAAAAATGGATGCATCTTATTTGGCCAATGTAACTTATGTATTAATTCTCGATTGAGGAGATATATATGATATTGCTTATTCATGACTTTTGTTCACAATGTTTTATTTGATGCTGAGTATATGCACTGGACTTTGGTCGTGAAGGCGGGATCTTGTAGGTAGGGATAGTCCCGGTCGCTTTAGCCTGTCTTCACAACCCGTGTTGGTGCATATCTCGTGCAACAGTTGAATATATAGTTATACATTTTTTTGTACATATTTTGTCATGTTAAAAGGACGCACGGCAATTTTGGAGTTTTTATCAAGCATTGAAATTAGCCTCTTGATTTATTAACCCAGTATCATTTTAATGCTTGCATATAATTAAATGCAATTTAGAGTTTTCAACTTTTCTTTGTTATTCTGCCATAGGCTTGACCATATTATTGGTGCTTTATATATAATCAGCAGTTAATAATATGCAAAAACAATTTGCTTTATAATATTCTTTGAACAATGCAAGTTACGCAGACAAACGGAATGCGGCGAGTTTAACAAACATAAAATTACCGTGTGTCCCTTTAAGCTTATCATCTGAATGTTTGTTTAAGTCATTCAAGAGTTGTTTGTGTGTGCTATTTGAAATAATTGTATATATTCCCTGTCAGGATCAGCATTTGAGTGCTGGCAAAAAACAATGATTATGGTTTCAACAAAAAATGAAGTGTTTATTGTACAACAGAGTTTGCAGCAACTCTGCAGTTCTGCAGGTGGGAAGGTTCTATGCCCATTTTGCATATTTTTATCTTGATGTAAATAAGGGTTTGCCTGGAATGCTCATTTCAGTTGGCGCCATATAACCTTTTAGAGTTTGTGTGTGCTAATGTGTGTTTGTATTTATGTATTTAAGTGCTTAATTGCTAAATGACTTTGTATTTGTATTATGTGTTTGTAAAAATGATTTTATATATGGTAAGTTGGGAAAAACATCATTTATTATATCTCATTATTATAAAATATTGGTTAAATAGTATACAACAGAGGGAACAAAAATATGTTAAAATTGTGTATGTCATGTTTAACAGTATCCACAAAATGTAACTGGACATCACTTGTTAAACATTTGTTAGGTTGACTGTTTTTATTAAGTATGGCTCCAACAAGGTGGTGGAAATGAAAAGTTATACTAAAGAAAAAAGGAAACGACTCTGAAATTTCTGTTATATATCGTATGTATAATATGCTGCTGTTAATCAAATGATACACGACTACATTAGACCTTTCATTTCAGAAATAAGACTAAAACAACTCATAACATAGCAAATGTTCTCCCTTCAAAATTTCATTATTGATCAATTACCCGTTTGACTCTGAAGCAGGTGAGCAAACTTGGGATGTAAAATATTGCCATCTCTTAACATTAAATATAGTACTGAAATGCATGCATGGTTCAAATTTTCAAAGATGAACTTCAATAGTTATGGATTTTTGTTGCAAAGTGTACTGTGATTAAAAGGTCTAGAGCAGCAGTTTTGTCCTTTCTCTAACTAGTTGTATTAAACACAAAATATCTCGGGATTTCTCTGAGATATTAGGAGGAAAAAAGTGCAGTATATAAATTATGTAGCGGAAATTTCAGAATTACATTTCTTTTTTGCTTTAATATATTCATTAACATTATCAAGACAAAGATAGAATGATCATTTTATTCAAAATTGGAATCATAGGCTGCAGAGCTTTAGCTATTTTATGTCTCCATGATGAATATATTATGTATGTACCAAATACTGTACTGTTACCAAATACTTTGTATGCCTAAATTGTAGAAAATTGAAATAAAAGTATCTATATGTACCTGCTTGATTAATGTGTTTGTATTTACCATTTACCGCTTGTTTAATGTGTTATTATAAGTCATCATATTGAAGAGGGATTTTAAATATAAAGACACAAAGTTAGCTCGACTGTTTCGAAGAAAAAAATGAGCTCTAATGTCATCACTTAATTGTTGTCTGCGTCCTGTTAAAGTTGTGCATGTAAGCTTGCATCTCTGAAACTAATTTACACAATGGATTGAAACTTCACACATGTATTCAGTATCATTATACAACATCATACATGTCATACATGTCATACATCATACATGTCATACATCATACATGTCGTACATCATACATGTCATACATCATAAATGTGATACATCATATATGTCATACATGTCATACATCATACATGTCGTACATCATACATGTCATACATGTCATACATCATACATCATACATGTCGTACATCATACATGTCATACATCATACATGTCATACATCATACATGCCATACATGTCATACATCATACATGTCATACAGCCAGGTTCTAAAACACATGCTTTTATTTTAACAAGGGGGCGTCCGTGGCCGAGTGGTTAAAGTCTCTGACTTGAAATCACTTGCCCCTCAACGCTGTAGGTTCGATCCCTCAGGGGCCTAGGAATCTTTATGTGAGGAAGCTATCCAGCTGGCTTGCGGAACGTCGGTGGTTCTACCCAGGTGCCCGCCCGTGCATGAAAATTGCCTGGAGGGGCACCTGGGGTTTTCCTCCACCAATGGAAGCTGGAAAGTCGCCTTATGACCTTAGCTGCACCGACTATAAAATCCAATTCAATTCAATTATTTTAACAAAATTATGGCCAGCATTTATACATAGAAAAAATGCATGTCAACATAGTATTTTTTTAAAAAAAAATAATTCATATCTCGGAATCCCGTTAAAGAAATACATGAAATATCACCTCATAAATATCACACTCATACAAAGAATCAAAGACAAGTGTCATATTCCTGTTTTAACTTAATTAGTGGGCAATAAATGGGCAAGGCCTCTAAAGTCGAGCATCTGCACTGACGGGCGATGCTTCTGTGCACAGATCTACTATAGAATTTGCAGCAACTCTGCTGGTTATTAAAGGTTCTAGGCCCATTCTCCATGTTTTATCTTGATGTAAATGGAGGATGAGCCTGGCTGCAATGATGTTCATTCCTGTTAGGCGCCATATAACCTTTTATGTGTTGGTGCACCTAAAAATCCAATTCACTTCTCTTATAAACTATGTATAGAATCGTTCATCATGGCATGATCACATACAATGATTCAGTGATCACGACTATCACAAAATGTGTGAAGACGTAACAGTGTTATGGCATACAACTGATGTCAAATGATCATTATGGTTGGAGATTTGTTTTCACATACCGGTAGTATTATAATTGTCGTGTGATCATTGGGTTTGAATTTTGTTTAAAAATTGTTTGTGAAATTATCTCAAAAGCTTTTTATATAACATCTACTTACAAATGAGCTTGCCATCTATGTTTACAAATGATAATGTAACATTTCATATTATACAATTATGGACTTTTCAGCTGTTATACATGATGTGATATGCACCAAAAAAATCATTATTGACCGAGGCGATAGCCGAGGTCAATAATGATTTTTTGGTACATATCAACATCATGTATAACAGCTGAAAAGTCCATAACTGTTTTATTATATAACCCTCAATTTACAATTATATAAAACAGGTCAATATCAAAAAAACAATTATATAAAACACTTCAATATCAAAAAAACAGGTCAATATCAAAAAAACAGGTCAATATCGCTAGATATTTTTTCTAAAAAATTACTTTTTAGCCAATGAAAACGCGTCTATTTATAGGTTATATAATAATTTCTATTATTCACTGGTGGATGCATGTCTGATGGGAAACTGCATCCTGCATCTCCCTCTGAGATTACTGTCATAATATAACCAAATATGTTGTGTTAACAGGATGTAAACAATCATTTCATTCATTTGTAACTTATATGTAAATAATGATGTTGTTTTGAATTAAAGAGGGTACATCAGGCCTTTTCCAGAAGAATCAAAATATTTACATTGTTCTAATTCATGATAAAAATGTCATATCAGTCAACATTTTCTTGTAAATAAGGGGTCATTTTTAGACTCATTCTGTATGTTTAGTAAGCCCTTCAGAATAAAAACCTTTTTTTTGTAAATTCAAGTAGGATTCCTAGAGCACCACTAAAAGCCTGATGTACCCCCTTTAACGGTTTTCAGTCTTATTAAATAAATTTATAACATATTAAAACTTGTGTTGTTTTATGCGCATTTCCATTACAGGTCAGTGGCATTTGCTAGACATAAAGGGAACTGTTTTAAGTAAAGCTTTGTTTTAGATACTTCATTTCTTATGTTCTATTAAATTTTGTGATGCATTCATTTAAAAAAAACAAGAGGCCCAAGAAGGCCTGTCTCGCTTTACTGGTTATACTTTAGAGTATAGTTTAGAGTAAATCAGGTGAAAAATAAAGTTCACATTCTCTAAACATGAGGTCCAATATGGCATTGTCAAACAAGCTTATAATTTCATAACAGAATTAGATCACACAATGCCATTGCAAATTCCGGTGCCTGCCTTCAAGTTTTCAGTCCCAGTAAGTATATATATACTCCTCAAAATAATTTAAGAATCACGAAGTAGAACAAAAATAATTACTTAATCTTTAATATTATGGATTTCATATACATATAAAAAGTTACTTCATGAATTGTAACAGAATACAGCTAAGCTTAAAAAGTGAAGAAAAAAACTGTAAAATGTTCGATTACAGCACTTTAAAAAATGACCCAAAACCAAACATGGACCTTAAATTATTTTAACTGAATATATAATAAATAATGTGGTTATAGGGTGGAGATCTCAACAGTTTCCAAGTTATGACCCAGGGGATATCTCCCAAGGGGCAGTGATGGACCCCAGTGTCAATTTTGTTTGGATGGTTGTTTCCGTCTGTGCATGCCCAATAAGTGTAAAGGCCAACAGAGCTTATGGGATGGCAAGTTGTCCGTTTTCAGTCCGTTAACTTTTACCTCATTAAGATGATGGACTTCATTTTTGTCTCGCCCACGATTGTGGGTAGTGAGACATAGTCGTCACTTTTCCGGCGGCAGGCGCATTTTAAATCAACTATATCTCAACAACAGCTGCTTAAATTTTTCTGAAACTTTGTCAGATGCTTTGTTGGGTCAAGGGATGTCAGATAATGCCAAAATTACCAAGGTCCAGGTCATATTTTGCATTATATTCCCAAAACTTAACCTTGTTAAGTAACAACCTCAGTTACCTGTATGTGATTGCCTCATTTTCTTTGTTTGATACTTGCAATTGTCATATGTATTGTTGGCATTGGTGGACAATTTCACTGAACGACAAAAATTACCAAGGTCAAGGTCATATTTTGCTTATTTTCTCCAAACCTAACCTTGGTTAGGAAACTTAACCTTGGTTTGGTAACTGAACCTCAGTTAACCTTATGTGATTGCCTCACTTTATATCTTTGATACTTGGTCATATATGTATTGTTGGCATTGGTGGACATCACTGGATGACAGAAATACCAAGGTCAAAGTCATATTTTGCATTATTTTCCCCAAACTTAACCTTGGTGAGTTAGGTAACTTAACCTCAGTTAACTTTTTTTAGTCCCCCACCGGTCTTGGTGGGGACTATGTTTGCACCTCGTCCTTCCGTCCGTCCTTCCAAATGCTTGTTTGGGCCATATTTTCAATACTATAAGACTGTGAGATACTAAACTTGGTATGTGGTATCTTAGGACAGCGGTGTGTTGCATACCAAAATAAGGTCACTGTGACCTTGACCTGTGACCTCTGTCATAGAAAATGCTTGTCCAGACCGTATTTGCAATACTATAACACTTAGACCAAACTTGGTTTGGTTTGTAAATACATCTTGGGATAGCGGTGTGTTGCATACCAAAATAAGGTCATTGTGAACTTGACCTATGACCTCTGTCACAGAAAATGCTTGTCTGGACCGTATTTTCAATACTATAAAAACTTGGTATGTGAATACATCTTGGGAGAACGGTGTGTCGCGTACCAAAATAAGATCAGCTTGACCTTGACCTGTGACCTCTGTCATAGAAAATGCTTGTCCCGACCGTATTTTCAATACCATAACACTTAGATATACCAAACTTGGTATTTGAATACATCTTGGGATAGCGGTGTGTCGCATACCAACTGG
>JAWPHD010014730.1:0-59424 GCA_037043455.1 Cyrtodaria siliqua | reverse complement strand
AAAACTTAGAAAATCTTCTTTTAAATTGTTAGCATGGAGTTGTGAATTTAAATTTCAGTTGAGGGTGTTGTTGTATTTTGCACTTGTAAAAAGGTATTGAAAGGAATTTAATGATGAAACCCCTTGATATAAGAGCCATTTTAGCTTGTAGAGCATCCACATGCCCTCTTGCTCTCTTGTTCTTTATTATTATTAATGATCGCTAACCGTCTATCGTCAATCATGTTTGCTCATTTAAAGTCCTGGGGTCAAAGATGGCTGGAACCCCTGGGTCCAAAGTTTGTATGAAGAGAATTTGCATGTTTTTACATAGGCTTAAATAAGGAAAGACTTAAAAACATCTTCAGTCAGCATTTGCGGAAGGACAAGTTTTTCATCATTGCAAAGATCCTCAGGTGATCGATTTAGGGCCATTTGGCCCTCTTGTTTGTACTGGCACCAGTAACTCTTCAATCTAGTCCCTTTAAAGGCTGTAAATACTTTAGACAGTTTGTGTATGTATTTATTTACTGCTGCTACTGCTGCTGCTACTACTGCTACTACTTCTACTACTTCTGCTACTGCTACTACTAATATTACTGAAGATATTGAAATAATAATTATAATAATATTAATAATTATAATACTGTCATTAATGATAATGAAAGCTAGATCTTAATCATCTATTTGTTCCACATTTAGACATTGTTGTTTAGACACAGCATGTAATTTATATTGAATTAATTGATCGGACAAACTTCATTATATTTTAATTAATTGATCAGACATACTGTATTACTTGTACATGTCTTATTACACAGTTGTAAAAAAGTCAATTTCTAGAAAAATATGAAGATATTGTTATGTGTCTAAGTACTGCTAGTAATCTTGAGGTATTAATTCAGTGTTAATTAAGATTCGTGTACCTCGACAGATGTAGTTTGACATTTATACTTTAAAGGGATATGGTGTGGTGCGGCTCCGTCGTCCTTCCATCTGTCCGTCCGTAAACTATGTTTGTAACATGTCCATGAAACTTAACAGGAATGTTGCCCATGATGTCTAGTTAATCCTCGCAAAAATTCACAGTGATGTGAAATCCAAGATTGCCACAACGGCTAAAAATTAAAAAAAAAAGAAAGTTTGTAGTGATTACTTTTTTACAACTAAAACTGATATTGATATGGGACTTTTTCTAAAATGATCAGCATAACATGATGTTGATTTTTGTTGAAAATCAATTTGATTCGAAATTAAACATGGCTGCCAGCAGTCATCTTTGTTTACAAAGAGTTATATAGTAAAACATTGTAGTGACTACCTCTGAAACTACTCGACGGGTTTTTATGAAACTTCAAAGGAATGTTGCTCTTGATATCTAGTTGATCATAGCAAAGTTTCAGGTTGGCCGGAAATTAAACATGAGATTAAAA
This sequence comes from Cyrtodaria siliqua, assembly GCA_037043455.1. Taxonomy (NCBI): domain Eukaryota; kingdom Metazoa; phylum Mollusca; class Bivalvia; order Adapedonta; family Hiatellidae; genus Cyrtodaria; species Cyrtodaria siliqua. The sequence continues at coordinate 58,012 of JAWPHD010014730.1, read as the reverse complement.
AAAAAAGGTTTGTAGCAGCTACTTCTTGAAAAATATAAGCGATATTGGGATTTTTTCTAAAATTATCAACAGGAGATGTTGTTCCTTGTTGAAAAACATTCATCATAAAACATGGCTGCCTGAATGCGGCCATTACCTCTCAAAAACTATAAGTGGTATTGATGTGGAACCTTTATTGAAATGACTGGCTGGACATGTAGTTGGTCCTAAATAAAATTATTTTGGTACCATTTCAAACAGTCTTCGTTTGCATAGAGTTTATAGGAAAAACTTGTCGCGACTACTTCTCTGAAAATGCTGGTCCTATTTTCATAAAACTTCACAGGTTCCCATGGCTGATCTATCTGGTTCCTAGAAAGACCGGAATACACCGAATCACCGGAATACACTGAAATACATCTAATAAATGCATTAGTTCGTGTAATTAATGGATAATAAATGATTATTTATGATTTAAATAGTAATATATCCACACAGAAGAGTGCTTTGTGTTTGGGGGCTTATATACGCACACTAGTCATAAACTACATACTTATCTCCCTTGAAGGAAAACCTCATAATGCACAAGTCATTGAAATAAATGAATTTATTCTTGTACAAACATTTAGTGTTTTTATTATAGGTGATTGAGGCCGTTGACTGATACTGCATCATTATTATCAGAAATAAGCGTAAACAGTTGAATACATATTGTGCAGAATATACATGTATTACATCAACAATTATAGTTTGTCAAATAATGTTTAATGTATTAAATAGCTTGTATTGTATAAATTATTAATTCATAGTCTTTATTAATTGGTAACAAATATTGTATGTTTTAAAATTTAATACAATACAATTTTAACAAATTGGCTTTATCCTCTTAATCCATTACACTTGTCCCTGAGTGGTCTTTATGGTCCAGAGAAACAATTAACACCTCTTTGATATAACGAAACAATCAGTAGCTATATAAAGACCGGGTTGAAAATGTATTTGTATTTCTTTTATAAAATAAATTATGACACATTTCTTTTAAAGTCAAACTTGTAAAAGCCGCTTCCTTTGATAATAACGTTGATTTGATTATCATACGTTTTATGATAATGACTGTTTGCCTACATGGTTAATTATAGGATTAGGCAGCGAAAAACAACAACAACAAGTAATGATAATTGATAAACCAAACATTGTTTGATGACAAATCTTAATGCTTTTATTAATAAGACATTTCTTTCAATTCATAATTTTCACATCTGGTCAACTTCCGGTAGGTTGAGATATTCACTAGGTGAAAATAAAGGGGTTTACTCGGACTTTATCCTCAAACTCTATATGAAAAATGAAAACATTAGACCGTGATTTAAATTAAATGTATCCACATTGGTGTTTTAAAATCAGACAACACCAAAAGAAGATACGTAGATGTACATAAAAAATAAAGCTTTTAATATAATTATCACTACAAACTAGTTTTATAAAGGGCTAAAGTCAGTTGAGCACCAACGATAAACACCGAGTTTACCCCCTACCAGAATGTGGAGGTCTTTTATTTTATTGATCACTGATTGGTCAAATTATTTTGCTGATGTCATGTGAAAGTTATGAATATTGAGGCGATGTAATTAAGAAGTTTAGTTCATAAAGAACAGCTGCAGATATTCTGTCCGTTTAAATTTCTATGCACATATTCATAATCTTATAGCCAAATGTGAAAAAGAAACTTATTATGTATGCTGCAAGGAACAGATTTTGGTTCCGATAGAAAAACACTAATTGTCTTATATAAAACCCTCATTAGATCTAAAATTGATTATGGATCCCATGTGTATTCATGTGCTGCTCTGTCTCTACTGCATAAACTGCATATTATTCAAAATAAGGCATTGAGGATAGCACTAAGGGCGTAAAATAGCATGCCTAAACATTTATTAGAACATGAGGTGGGAGTATTACCACTCCATTTATATCAAGAGGAACAGTTGCTGCGGTTCTGGGCCAGGACCCAAACTAAAAAAAATCACAAAATCCTGTAAATGATATTATTATAAATACATACTATAAAAATAAATTTAATAAGCCTAAACCTTTCGGTACAGAAACACTAAACTTGACAGAGGAATATAAATTAATATCACCATAGCAGATTTTAATACTAGAGACATGATACCATGGACTCTAGCTTTACCAAAAGTTACTTCTCTTTCAAATATTATTAATAAACAGGATAAACCATCCATTAAAATACAAGCTTTTTTGATAACAAGTATAACTATCATGTAAACATTTTATGGATGGGTCAAAGGAACCTGGCACAGGACGCATGGCATCTGCCTTTGTAATCGCGTCTCAAAACATTAGCAAAATTATTCGAATCTCTGATGGTCTATCCATTTTATTGCCGAGCTGATTGCAATTAAGTCCCTTAAATGGATTTTCCAAAATAAACCTACTAAAGCAGTTATTTTCTCTGATTCCCTTTCCAGCCTTACCGCCATTAAAGATAGAAAAAGCAAGTCTAGACTGGACCTAATTTCGGACATATTAACATTACTTAACGACTGTAACATACTGGGTTTATCCATTAATTTAGAATGATGCCCAGCCAATGTAAATATTTCCGGCAATGAAAAGGCCGACCTAGCTTGTAATGCAGGATTGGGCCATCCTTTTATTTATAAACATGTAGCATTTGGACCTTCAGAAGTTTATTTCTGTATCCGTAAAACAATTAATGTTCAACTAAATCATTACCTAACTAATCAGACAAATAAATTCAACACCTTTACTAGACTTAGCCATAACTTTAGAAATCTTGACCTGTTTTCGGGCAATAAAATCCTTACCAAAACTATAACCAGACAGAATGGGATATAACTTATTACCTGCGAGTCTAGGAAGCCACATCATTAAGGATCTTTCCAAAAACTGTCCTTCCTGCTCGGTCCCATACACCACTCAACACTTTCTTCTTGAATGCATTCAGCTCTACACAAAATGGGATGAATTAAAATCTAAATTCCAGCAGATTTCAATCCCTCTAAACCTTAATAATTTACTCGATCCCGAAAAAAGACACAGTTGGTTTTCAGCACTCTTGGTGACTATATTAGAGCCTGGTCCACTTCGAAAAGAAAATCTTAAATCTTTTATTGTCTCAGTTCCCCCATCGTTTAACCATATCCTACAACATAACCCCCATTGTATAAAAGTAATAAACTACTTAAGACATTATTGAACATATCCCATATTTACCATATCGCCCAATTTCCTTATAATACCCAATATTTAGTGAGTAAATCGGTCTGAATACTTTTGAGGGAGACATGGGATGCGCTTGTAGTTTTAGGCATCCTAGGTGTCCCTCAATTGCTATAAACAACCTTCCTCAATAGGTGATATATCTCTTTCATGCCACGACCGTTTTTCTTACCAGACACTTTTTCCCCAGTTTTTTCCATCACTTTTTCCTCCCAAATATTTTGATTCAAGCTGGAAGACTCGCTTTGTTCTGGTCAAATCCATGACATGAGTTACATATTGATTACCTTTGATACCTTTGTAGCATAACATGCTAGAATTACACATGTATACACTTGTACATAAATACAATTGTTCACATGTAAGGGATGCGTTTGCGTTAGCATGTGCATCACAACACAAATACACTGTTCGCTGCTACCAGATTGCTAAGGTCGGAATCTACATTTTTATTTGAAATTCAGACTAGTTTCAGACATGTACACTAATTACGCTAAATAACTTGAATTCTATTTTTCAAAAATAACAAACATGCATTGTTCCTGAAAGATTATAAAATTTCCTCTCAAAATATAGCAAATACATGCTAGAAAGCATCAAAATCGGTTTCTCTACCTACAAATACAACTTCATTTACCCCACCCACTCAGCACTCAACAAAGTGAAAACATGTCATTTATAGACAAACGACAGCATATACCTGTCCCTTATATGAGATATAACACATCCATAATTGAATGACAAACACTCCAAATTGTCATAAAAATGCTATTTCTACATACCTTAACCGGCTTTTTTTTCCGTAATCTGATGTCTACTCAAGAATTGCAGGAAGTGATAAAAAAAGCTATCATTTACAACATAGCCTCCAGTTACGATTTTCTGTTTACAGGCTACATACGGGTCATAGTACAAAAAGTTTATTTATATCAAAATTAACTATTATGTCATACTAAGTCAAAAACACCGCATTTGTGGATTTCTTTTTTATTGTCTAGCCTGTACATGGCTTTTAATCTCTTAGATTTCTATTTTATAAGAAATTCCCCATGGACATTCATTCGAAACTAAGGAGTCTCCCCTTAAGGGCAAACATATTTTTTCAAATTTTTATTTGTTACTTTTAAATCACTTATTCCAGTTATTTCGAGCATTTTGATACGTCAGCTGTGCCAATCTGATGGAATTAAGGCATTTCAGAGCTTCTTAAACTTGTCACTATAATTCCTGGAAAGTTACATATTTATCAGTATTTTTTGTTCTTTTTTCCTCTTCTTAGAATCAAAATTAAGTTGGTATATGTGTTGTAAATGTACTTTTGAGTACTTTACCTACATAGTATTCAGGGTACAGAAAAATCATTTATTCCTGAACTCAAAATATAAAGAACCTGCTTCAGAACTTATCTAGAGTAGTCTCCATTAGCCTACATAACAACAACGTCATGATGCATAGCAACAACTTCACCCTTGCCTAGCAACGCCAGTATAGCATGTGACATAGTGCAGATTTTTTGTCAAACATTGAGGCAATCTATACCAGACATGACAAAGTCGACAAGGTCATATTTTCCCAAAAACTTGCATCATGCGTTCGGGCGCGCGTAAGGCTTGAACTGACGCATATAAAAAAAATAGTGTATCCGAGAAGCAGTTTGTCGAAAAGGGCAGGGCAGCAATAAACAATATACTGCCCTGCTTTAGCAACATTCATGCCCAGTGCAGAATATATTCAACAGTGTGTTATGCCCATCTTGCCCGCTATTCCACCAACTTTTTGCCATATGGCAAACACATAAATATTTCAAAGGAAGACCATAAAAACATCAAACGGGTACTTGATACTGTATTTTCAGGGGAAATGTTGGTCACATTTCCAAACTCTACACAACAAACAGGTGTGAACATTTAAACAGTCGAGTGTTTACGTACAGTGTATGCACCAAAAAACATGGAACAGGCAAGTCTGCCCAATTGTTAGCTAAAAAGGCTGGATTGAAATATGCGATGGCAGACCCTTTCACAATGCACATGGCTCAACGCGATCGGTTGAGTAAGTATCGCGCACAGCTGTCGGAAACAGTCCAATACAAGCACAACCGTTATATATCCCGCAAACGACGAAGTAACAGGAAACTTTTAAACACTAATTTTTATGAAACTGTAACATCTAACAATCATGAACATAACTATGGAATAAATCCAAATATGTAAAATTTAAACATGCCTTTGTTTTAACATATCAACATAATAAATACCCATTCTCATAGAACGCCTTCATTTCTACAAACTGACCGCTGATTATTTACTAAACAAGTTTCCAAACTTAAATGCTTAAAATTAATGCAAAGTTTTTGGTGACACATGCAGATGGCTGGGTAACAGTTCACATTCTGATGATATGTAGAACATCAGCCTATGAACAGTTACCCATTTTCGGTGACCACGAAAAGTAACGCGGATAACACCATAGCCATCTTTGTTTTTGCTGCCACCCCAAATATGACATGAATCGGTGATTACGAAGTTTTTTAATTTAAACTCGAAATTGAATATTTCCATTTCAGTTAAAATTGTAGAGAAAATAATAGACATAACGGTCACTGCAGCTATGGTTATGCAGACTGCAAATTAAAAATAAAGTAAAAAATGAAATGGTATGCACAAAAACATCCAGATAGTTTTAGTGCAGTATGAACTGAAAAGTAGGTAGCATACCAGACATGGCTCAAACCTACACTACCAGACTTATTATACCAGACCTTAACTAAGAACTTACTACTTACACTATCATATCACAACTTTAAATAGTTACGACGCAGATCAGACCAACGATATTTTGTATGCTGGGGGCACACCCAAAATTTAAGGTCTGACATGAGTCTGATATAAAAGGTCTGATATGAGTGTCTGACAAGGGTCTGATATGAGTTTGTCTAGTAGTGTAGATCTGATATGGGTCTGATAGTGTTGGTCTGACATGGGTCTCATATTGTAGGTCTGATATCAGTCTGATATTGTATAGGCAAGTTATGCACATTGAATGTCAGACAGACTCATTCCAGATCTATCCAAAATATCAAACTCCATTCAGACTTTCACTATTTGATGCATGTCAGACATACCTACACTTTCAGACTCATGTCAGACCTACAATTACATCAAACTTACTCTATCACTCATAGTTATAAGACTTTAAAGTATCAGAGTCTGACCTACAACATACCAGTGAGATGCAGACCTATATGTACACAATAATAGTTTTTGTGTCTGATATTGTAGGTCTGATATGGGTCTGACATTTTTGGCTGATATGAGTCTGATATGCATCAGATATTGTAGGGCTGATATTCAAGAGTCTAAATATTGTAAGTCTGATGCATGTCTAATACTGTTATTCCAGTAAGTCTGATTTTGCATGTCTGATCAGAGTTGGTCATAGCAGAGTGCAATTTATTGTTGGGTCTGATAGTTCAAGGTATCTTATATGGAAACCTATTCTCCTACATTAATGCCTACTTAAATGAACAGTTATATACAATTTACAGGCTCCAATTATAGTTTCTACAAAAATAAATTGAAAAATGTGTGCAAATTCACATTCGGTCATTGGGAAATAACATAACTCAGATGGTCTATTTTTACCAGCAAGTGTTACTTCGCTTGGCAATATGTGTCGATATCTCAAAATGGAAAATGTCGCAATATTTTGATTTCTGAGCAATTTTGTGTTGAAAATATCAAAACGCACTACAACCTGTGTTCTAAAACTGAAATTGTGTATAATCGTTACTATGCATATTTTCCTTAAGGTCGGAATCTACAGTTTTCTTTGAAATTCAGACTAGTTTCAGACATGTACACTAATTACGCTAAATAACTTGAATTCTATTTTTCAAAAATAACAAACATGCATTGTTCCTGAAAGATTATAAAATTTCCTCTCAAAATATAGCAAATACATGCTAGAAAGCATCAAAATCGGTTTCTCTACCTACAAATACAACTTCATTTACCCCACCCACTCAGCACTCAACAAAGTGAAAACATGTCATTTATAGACAAACGACAGCATATACCTGTCCCTTATTTGAGATATAACACATCCATAATTGAATGACAAACACTCCAAATTGTCATAAAAATGCTATTTCTACATACCTTAACCGGCTTTTTTTTCCGTAATCTGATGTCGACTCAAGAATTGCAGGAAGTGATAAAAAAAGCTATCATTTACAACATAGCCTCCAGTTACGATTTTCTGTTTACAGGCTACATACGGGTCATAGTACAAAAAGTTTATTTATATCAAAATTAACTATTATGTCATACTAAGTCAAAAACACCGTATTTGTAGATTTCTTTTTTATTGTCTAGCCTGTACATGGCTTTTAATCTCTTAGATTTCTATTTTATAAGAAATTCCCCATGGACATTCAGTCGAAACTAAGGAGTCTCCCCTTATCATAACGTCTCCATGGCCGAATGCTTAATGTCGTTGCATTTTAAACCTTCGCCTCTCACCTGCGTTTGAACATTTTGAAAAAAATCAAAACATAATGCATTTCAATGCAATTTTAATGATTTTTAGTTCAACTAGTGAGAGCTATCCAGCTATGCACCACAACATCGGCTTCCCCAGCTTCACCTTAAAGTTTTTGTGCAATAGATTTATAACTTCAATACTACTGAAGCTATTGCATTAAAACTTTATACTTATGTTTCCCATCAATTTCTGCACCTTATCCAACGATCCCCTTAACTCTTCCTTTCATTTTGACATAGTTATGGCCCTTTGATTTTCATGTCTTTACCGTAAAGTTTTTGTGCAATATCCCAAGTAAAATTACAGCCGGGTATCTCACTGGGATCCCACATGGATCCCGACCGGGATCACATCAGAATCCCGGCGGGATAAAAATGCGGGATTTCCGACAGGGATTCTTTCGGGATCCCAGCAGAATCCCGGCCGGGATTCTTGTGGGATCCCGGCAGAATCCCAACTGGGATTTTTTCGGGATCCCGCCAGAGTTCTACAGAATACAGTCGGGATCCCACCAGAGTACATCAGGATCCCACCAGAATACAACCGGAATCCCGCCAGAATGTATTCAAATATAACATTACACAAACTCCATAGACACATTCCTTTTAACATATATATATACAGAAACAAATTGTCCACATTTGATTATTATAACAATTGATAATTGTTTTGATTTATATTTTCCATTTTTGATTCCTCGAATTTTGTCGTTTAATTTATACACAATTTAGTCCATCCAAAACTTTGTCTTCTCTTCCTCTGTTTTATCCTTCATAAATCGGGCGAATATCTGGCCTAAAATTGATAAAAAAAAATAAAACATGAAACATATATGATCTAGAGAACAGACTAAATTAATCCCCTGCGAATGGAGTCCTTCAAAACCATGGTTGACCATGGTTCAACTGTGGTTTACCATGGTCAACCTTGGTATAACCATTGTTTAACAAAAACACTAAATGGCACCATAGCTGAAAACCATGGTCAAACTATGACCATGGTCAACCATGAATTACCATGCTTGCTATAAAACATAACCATGGTCAACCAAGGTCGAAACCATGGTCAACCAAGGTCAAAATCATGGTCAACCAAGGTCAAAATCATGGTCAACCAAGGTCAAAACCATGGTCACACCAGGATCAGCCATGGTCAAACCATGGTCAAGCCAGTCAGTCATTGTTTATACCATGGCCATGTTTTTTTCACCATGGTTATATGGTTAACTATTGACAGACAAAAAGTTGAGTTAACAATTTCTATTCTCCTTTAAGGTTACAGGTTTGAGGAAAAATATTAACTATAACTGACAGTCTAGGTTGGCACTTAGTAGCCAAAATTCCAAAAATAATGAAACTATACTCTAATTTAATGAACTTTTCAAACATAATGCAAAAATACGTACTTTTTCAAATAATTAAAACAAATAAGAGCCATTGGCTATTTTGGCTACTGCTGGCGTTAACCTAGACAGTTCCCTGGTGAAAATATTCCTGTGAATTCCAGTGGACGTCCATTGGAATAATCTAGCAGAATTGCTCTGGAATTCCACTGGTATACCATTGGAATTCCAGAGCAATTCCACTTGATTTTTCCGCTAGAATACCAGTGGAATTCCACTGAATATCAGAGCAATTCCACTAGATTATTCCAGTGGAAATACCAGTGGTGTTCCAGTGGTATTCCAGTGAAATACTAGTGGTATTTCAACTGGAATAATCTAGTGGAATTGCCCTGATATCCAGTGGTATTACTATACCATATATGTTTACCTACCCGGTTTGATTATAATAGCGGGATTCAATAACATTTAGGACAATTTAAATTGGAGGACAGACAGCAGACAACGCCCTATCGCATAAGCTCATGCAATAATCTCTGGCCTGTGGCCATTAGAGCTATATATATATAGCTGATTAAATATAACTTTTTTTTAAATTTAATAAAATCTGACACACGGTAAAAACAGCAGGCCGTAAAGCGTCTCCAAACATTCTTCCTTGGTGATCAGTTTGGTATAGGGCCAGGTTTTTTTCTTTGATCTATGCACTGCAATAGCTCGTCCCGCACCATCTGCACGTATGCCTTTTTTGGCCTCTCCAAGAAACTGAAATCTGAAAATAAGGTTTTCATAAAACAGTGACATCATGTGTTTTTAGCTCTACTGATCAGAGATCAGCAGAGCTTATGCCGTGGTGCGGCGTCCGTCGTCCGTCTGTCTGTCCGTCTGTCCGTCCGTCTGTCCGTAAACTTTTATTTGTAGCGACTACTACTCTGAAACTACTTGATGGATATTCATGAAACTTTACAGAAATGTTGCCCATGAAGTCTAGTTGATCCTAGCAAAAATTCATGTTGATGTGAAATCCAAGATGGCCACCAAAGCTAAAAATAGATTTTTAAAATACAAGTTTGTAGCGACTACTTCTTGAAAACTATAAGTGATATTGATATGGGACATTTTCTTAAATGATCAGCATGACATGATGTTAATCCTTGTCAAAAATTGTTTTGATTCAACGTTAAACATGGCTGCCAGTGGCCATCTTGGTTTACATAGAGTTATATAGTAAAAACTTGTAGCGACTACTCCTCTGAAACTACTTGGCGGATTTTCATGAAACTTTACAGGAATGTTGCTCTTGATGTCTAATAGATCCTAGCAAAATTTCAGGTCGGCCAGAAATTCAAGATGGCCGCCACAGCTAAAAATAGATTTTTAAAAAATAAGTTTGTAGCGACTACTTCTTGAAAACTATAAGTGATATTGATATGGGACTTTTTCTAAAATGATCAGCATGACATGGTGTTGATCCTAGTCAAACATTATTTTGATTCGATGTTAAACATGGCTGCCAGTGGCCATCTTTGTTTACATAAAGTTATATAGTAAACACTTGTAGCGACTACTACTCTGAAACTACTTGACGTATGTTCATGAAACTTCACAGGAATGTTGCTCTTGATGTCTAGTTGATCCTAGAAAAATTTCAGGCTGGCCGGAAATTTAAGATGGCCGCCACAGCTAAAAATAGATTTAAAATAAATAAATTTGTAACGACTACTTCTTGAAAACTGTAAGTGATATTGATATGGGACGTTTTCTAAAATGATCAGCATGACATGATGTTGATTCTTGTCGAAATTTATTTCAATGCGACTTTAAACATGGCCGCTAGCGGACATCTTTGTTTACATAGATTTATATAGTAAAAACTTGTAGCGACTACTCCTCTAAAACTACTTGACGATTTTTTATGAAACTTCACAGGAATGTTGCTCTTGATGTCTAATTGATCCCAGAATTTTTTTAGGTCGACCGGAAATTCAAGATGGCGGCCATGGCTATAAATAAATTTTCAAGATACAAGGTTGTAGCGACTACTTCTTGAAAACTATAAGCGATATTGATATGGGACTTTTTCTAAAATGATCAGCTTGACATGATGTTGATCCTTGTCAAAAATCGTTTTGATTCGATGTTAAACATGGCTGTCAGCGGCCATCTTTGTTTACATAGAGTTATATAATGAAAACTTGTAGCGACTACTTCTCTGAAACTACTAGACGGATTTTCATGAAACTTCACAGGAATGTTGCTCTTGATGTCTAATTGATCCTAGCAAAATTTCAGGTCGGCCGGAAATTCAAGATGGCCGCCACGGCTAAAAATAAATTTTCAAAAAACAAGTTTGTAGCGACTACTTCCTGAAATCTAAATCAATCAGTAGAGCTTCAAGGTCATTGACCTCTTGTTTAAGTATGATCTGCTGCCTTAAATATAGCTTTAAATTGTTTAAGAAAACCTTTAAACAGATTAAGAGCTAGACCCTTTTGTGTGTAACTGGTGCAAGTGTCTACAGTGAGACGATGCCATAGGGCGAGTGTTCGGGGCTATTTTACCATCATGTTTTGTATGTGCTTTCAACTTAACACTTTTTTGAACTATAAATACATAATCTTGGGTAAGTACATTGTTTCAATACATTGATTCTTCTGACAGCAAGCATTTATAAGTTACTTTTTTTTTTAACCAATACCAATTTTTTTAATAGAGATTGATTGAATGTTGTTTAACGGCTCATCAACACAGTATAGGTTATTTAGAGCCGCCCAAGAGAGAGGGGAAGGATACATAGGAATCCGGGAACCTGCCCTACTCTTATTATCGAATAGATTCCTATGGTTCTTTAACGTGCTCGGAGGATAGACCGATACACGGGACCGCCCGGTTTACGTCCCTATTCGACGGACGAGGCTAAGGGGAAAGTGTCTTGCCCAAGAACACACCGACGGAGCTCAGTGGCACCACGGTTGATTGAACCCGGGGCCTCCGGTTACAAATCCGCCGCGCTACCGACTGCGCCACGCCAGCCGTCTTTTTTAATAGAAAACAATTATTATACATTCATACTTTGGTCAGGTAGAAGGTACACAGATCCGAGAAGTATTCTGGTCCATGGCTTTATCTTTCTGCGTCTTCATTTTTGCAGCATTCTTGTTTAGCTTTTCCAGCCTATCGAAATATAAATGCAACCAAAATAAAATGTCAACATTAACCTTTAGAAAGACCGAGTTTAACATCATCAGCAAAATGCTTGGCATGCATACTTTGAAACTGTATCAAATCATTTTCTTTAAAATCCTGATTTATATATGATTATATGAATAAACTTCTTTGTTGTACAAGATATCTCACTCAGAATCTGGAAACGGGCAACCGGAAGCCGCTGTGAAACGACCGGTCCAAGCCGGTCTACACTTCTCAAGTCGCAGTTCCAAAATCAATTAGATTTTATGCTTGTAAACCAAACAGTTTACACAATTGGTTTCATTCATAAAATAATGCATTTATTTAATTGTAAGAGCTGTTTTTCATTGCTAAATGTCTGCAAATTTAAGATCGCCGTACATTCGCGAAAACTGATGACGTTATATTCAGCATGCGATTTCTTCCATCTTAAAAAGGAATTGATGCGTTCGTGGAAGACTATATATCTACTTATTAACTTGTTTATATGCATGACATATGATTAGTGTAGGCTCCAAAATACTTACGGATGTTGTTTTTTCTGCTTTCGCGGTCATGCAAAGTCAGCGTGCAGCATTCTTTTTTAAACGGTGACGTCACGTGATTTTCACACGTCGTTATAACCGTTATGATTCCGTTCACACGGGTGGCGTTCTATTGAATAAAACTTGCTGTTTCTAGATACATTGGCCTGAATCACAGACAATATTAAACATGTGTTTTCCACACTAAACAATATCATTAAATCCTTTTAATTTCTCGCTCAGTAGCAGTTTAAAAGGGACAAACGGAAATCTGCGGCCCTGGAATGTTTTGCGAAAAAAGCGAACTTTTTGAATACACTCAAAGCACTCGTTTATTAATGCTATTACATGAGGTATTCAGTGTATTTCATTGATAAAGTATGAAATTAAACGTATATGGATGTGCATCTTCCCCAAAAGCGTTACAAAATTAGCGATATGATTCTTTTTTCCAAACAATCGTAACATCATAACAATGAGGTGCCCTGGATTGTTGTGCGAGAAAATGCGATATTATTTTAATACACTCGAAGAACTCGTTTATTAATGCGACTGGATGAGGTATTCAGTTTATTTCATTGGTGAAGAATGAAATTAAACATATATGGATGTGCATCTTTCCCAAAAAAAGCGTTACAAAACTTAGCGATAAATGCTTCTTTTTTCATATATCACCGGTTTTCGCGATTCCAAAAAACGAAAAAGTATTTAGTTCTGAATGTTTAAATGATATACAGGCCTTACACAACTGCATTTAAATGTTTTAAAATACACTAAGTGGACTTAAATGTTGGACAAGGCAATTGTTGGGCAAGGCAATTGCTTTTTGAAAATATGCTTGCTCTGAGGCTGAGAAATTTGATTTTAAAAATATTTCCAAAAAACATTTTTGAGCAATAGCGCTGAGAGTGCCTTCTAATTAAAATAAGGCATAATTCATTTTACAACTAAAACCATCTCAGAGCAGATGGTGTATCTTAGAATTATATGGAGAAAAAATGGAAGGGTGGGGAATAGACTCCTGCTGACCACCCTTCGAAATCCAAAAGCGCGCTGTCTGTCAGTGCCTGAACAAAATGCTGGGGAGAACCCTGGCTGAGCTGTTAGTTGAGGAGGGCTGGATGATTTAAAACTATGGTAACCAGCTCAACCATGGTCATTAAGATTATCGTTGTTACCATGGTTGTCCAAAAAACATGCTTTTAAACCATGAATCTCAACCATAGTCATCAATATTTACCATGGTCTGAGAGCATGGTTGACCATGGTTATTACATTGACCATGCTTACAAACTATGGTTTTGAAATTAACCATGGTCAAAAGCACTGCTAACCATGCTTCAACTTTGGTTCAACCATGGTTGACCATGCTTAACCATGCTAAGCATGGTCAACCATGGTCATCAGTTCGCAGGGTTACATGAGAAAAACAGGCTTATTGCATCTGCATTAAGTATCGACACGCAATCCGAACAGGCTAATCTGGTTTGAAACAGTCCGCCTTCTGTTTCAAGAAGAATTACTCTACATACCTATCCCACAGAGATGGAAAGTGTCAACCCAGATTAGACTAATCGATTAGACTAATCCGGGTCAATACTTTACCAGGTGCTTTAAGCCTGGTTTTCTCGTGACGATGCGTGTGTGTGTGTGTGTAATTCTAAGGTTTATAGTCCGTCCGCCAACGAACACTCGTGACGATGCTCATATTAATTCCCCAATTAAAATTACCTTGTGGCTAGCTATCATAAAATGGCTCAATTTAATTGAATTTGTTGATGTATAAATTAGTTATTCAGTATTTTCTTTTATACCTGAAGCCTTAATTTAGAAACAAAACATCTCAAAGTTCAATTTCAGAACCTCCGGGATTTTGGAACATTGCCGGGATCCCATGACAATTTTCAAGATCCCAATCTTTGAGAAAATTCCCGGTTCAATGTTTATTTTCCCGGTTTGTTACAACCGGGATCCTGGTTTGTTAATTTTCCCAGTTTGTTACACCCGGGATCCCAGTCTGTTACAACCGGGATCCTGGTTCAAATGCTCTTTCCCGTAAAATCCCAGCCATTCCGCTGGGATCCCGGACCAATCCCGCCGGGATCCCGCTTACATTTTCACTTGGGATATTTATAACTTTAAAACTACTCAAGCTATTGCATTAAAACTTTATACTAATGTTTCCCATCAAGTTCTGCACCTTATCCAACAATCCCTATAACTCTTCCTTTCATTTTGACAAAGTTATGGCCCTTTGATTGTCTTGTGTTTTTGTGCAATAGATTTATAACTTACAAAACTTATTGCATTAAAATTTAAACTAATGTTTCACATCACATTCTGTACCTTATCCAACAATCCCCATAAATCATTTTTAGCTCTGCTGATCAGATGGTGCGGTGTCCGTCGTCCGTCTGTAAACTTTTTTTGTAGCGACTACTCCTCTGAAACTACTGAATGGATTTTCATGAAACTTTACAGAAATGTTGCCCTTGAAGTCTAGTTGATCCTAGCAAAAATTCTTGTTGATGTGAAATCCAAGATGGCCACCAAATCTAAAAATAGATTTTTAAAAAACAGGTTTGTATCGACTACTTCTTGAAAACTCTAAGTGATATTGATACGGGACTTTTTCTAAAATTATCAGCATGACATGTTTTTTCCTTGTTGAAAATCGTTTTGATGCGACGTTAAACATGGCTGCCAGTGGCCATCTTTGTTTACATAGAGTTATTAAGTAAAAACTTGTAGCGACTACTCCTCTGAAACTACCTGGATTTCCATGAAACTTTACAGGAATGTTGCTCCTGATGTCTAAATGATCCTAGCAACATTTCAGGTTGGTCGGAAATACAAGATGGCCGCACAGCTAAAAATAGATTTTTAAAATACAAGTTTGTAGCGACTACTTCTTGAAAACTATAAGTGATATTGATATGGGACTTTTTCTAAAATGATCAGCATGACATGATGTTGGTCCTTGTCAAAAATCGTTTTGATTCGACGTTAAACATGGCCACCAGCGGTCATGTTTGTTTACATAGAGTTATATAGTAAAAACTTGTAGCAACTACTTCTCTGAAACTACTTTGCGGATTTTCATGAAACGTTACAGGAATGTTGCTCTTGATGTTTAATTGATCCTAGCAAAATTTCAGATTGGCCAGAAATTCAAGATGGCCACCACAGCTAAAAATAGGTTTTTAAAAAATAAGTTTGTAGTGACTACTTCTTGAAAACTGTAAGTGATAATGATATGGGACTTTTTCTAAAATGATCAGCATGACATGATGTTGATCTGAGTCGAACATTATTTTGATTAGACATTAAACATGGCTGCCAGTGGCCATCTTTGTTTACATAGAGTTATATAGTAAAAACTTGTAGCAACTACTCCTCTGAAACTACTTGATGGATGTTCATGAAACTTCACAGGAATGTTGCTCTTGATGTCTAGTTGATCCTAGAAATATTTCAGGCTGGCCGGAAATTCAAAATGGCTGCCTAGGCTAAAACTAGATTTAAAATAAATAAATTAGTAGCGACTACTTCTTGAAAACTGTAAGTGATATTGATATGGGACATTTTCTAAAATGATCAGCATGACATGATGTTGATCCCTGTCGAAATTTATTTCGATGCAACTTTAAACATGGCCGCTAGCGGCCATCTTTGTTTACATGACAATTTTTTTTGAAACTTCACAGGAATGTTGCACTTGATGTCTAATTGATCCCAGAATATTTTTAGGTCGGCCGGAAATTCAAGATGGTCGCCGTAGCTAAAAACAGATTTTTAAAAAAAAGTTTGTGGCGACTACTTCTTGAAAACTGTAAGTGATTTTGATATGGGACTTTTTCTAAAATGATCAGCATGACATGATGTTGATCCTTGTCGAACATTATTTTGAATCAAAATTAAACCTTGGCACCAGTGGCCATCTTTGTTTACATAGAGTTTGTATAGTAAAAAATGAAACTTCACAGGAATGCTGACCTAGCTATCAAAATCTATCAGTAGAGCTTCATGGTCATTGACCTCTTGTTTTTATTATCAGCGATTTGTTTTTATTTATAAATAATACAAAGGTTACGTATGCACATGATATAAATTTGTTTAAAAAAGATCTTGAATTTATACTGCAAAAACAAGATTCACATACATAAAATCATTTATGATGATAACTCAACTTCGAAAACAATCCAACCATTAGCACCAAGTCGCCGAGAGTTTTCATGCCGAGTCGCTGAATTTTTCACTGCAAACATTTTCATAAACAATAATTAAACAGAACGGAACATAGGACCTAGTACCTAGTTCTTTAACAGTATATTGCTCGGATTTTTAACAAAATTTTAATTAGAGTTATTGTGCTTTGTAATTTTATCCTTATGATTTGTGTCCACTCCATTACTCGAAAACTACTTGTGAGACTGCAATGAAATTTCACACAATGATAGAGGGAAATGAGAGGACCTGCAGCGTATAAGAACCATAACTCTGCCTTCAATTGGGCTGGTGTAGTGCAGTCGGTAGCATGGCGGATTTGTAACCGGAGGCCCCGGGTTCAATCCTCTGTGATACCACTGAGTTTCGTCAGTGTGTCTTGGGCAAGACACTTTCCCTAGCCTCATCCATCGGATGGGGATGTAAACCGGGCGGTCCTATGTATCAGTCTATCCGACGAGCACGTTAAAGAACCATAGGAATCAATTCGATAATAAGAGTAGGGCACGGTCCCGGATTCCTACGTATCCTTCCCTCTCTCTGGGGCGGCTCTAAATAACCTATACTGTGTTGATGAGCCGTTAAACAACATTCAATTCTGCCTTTAATGAAATAAGAGTTATTGCCCTTGGTAATGTTATACATATAATATGTGTCCGCTTAATAACTCAAAAACTATTTGAGGTACTGCAACAAACAATGATAGAGGGCAATGAGAGAAAGTGCAGAGTGCAAGAACCATAACTCCATCTTCTTTTAAGTTAGTTATTGTCCTTTGTAATTTCGGAGTTATGGCCCTTTAAAGGTTTTAGTACACAAATTTAGTCCAGACTTTTTTCCTGAACCCCTTGCTGGATTTCTGCGAAACTTTGCAGGGATGATTAGTACCAGGACTATTTGTGCATATCATCACTGTGTTCCACTTGAATGATTTTTGGCTGAGTTGTGGCCCTTTAAAGGTTTTAATACACAAACTTTATCCAGACTAGTCTTTTCTGAACTCCTGGCCGAATTTCAACGAATTTTAGCAGGGATGATGAGTACCAAGCCTAGTTTTGTCTATCATTGCCATTCTCTGGTTGAATGAATTATGGCCTAATATACACAAACTTTATCCAGACAATTTTTCATGAACCCCTGGCTGGATTGGCAGGAATGATCAGTACCAAGCCTAGTTGCGCATGTTGTTGTCATGTTCCCCATGAAAGGCTCCATATAGCCAGTAGAGCGAAACAGGCCCTCTTGGGCCTCTTGTTATTAGCTCTACTGGCCAATGGCTTATGGATGATGAGTTGTCCGTTTTCGGTCGTCCGATCCGATCTTTACCAAACTTTACCAGATTATTTATTAATGAAAGCTCAGATAAGTTCGAAGACCAGCCAGATCGGACCAGTAACAGCGGAGTTATGGCCCTTGATTTAGTTAAAAATGCTATATTTTGCCTCAAGATGATAGGGCCTTCATCTTTCATCCGATATTTAAGAAACTTTACCAGATTGTTATTATTAATGACCGCTTGGTCAGTTTCAAAAACCAGCTAGATCGGACTATTAACAGTGGAGTTATTGCCTTTGATTTAGTTAAAAATGCTATATTTTGCCTCGTTGAGACGATAGGGCCTTCATCTTTCATCTGATCTTTACCAAACTTTACCAGATTATTTATTAATGAAAGCTTGGATAAGTTTGAAGACCAGCCAGATCGGACCAGTAACAGCGGAGTTATGGCCCTTGATTTAGTTATATTTTGCCTCGTTAAGATGATAGGGCCTTCAATTTCATTGCGATCTTTTTGAAACTCTACCAGATTGTTAATATCTATGAAAGCTTGGACAAATTCGAAAAAACAGCCAGATTGGGCCAGTAACAACGGAGTTATGGCATTGATTTAGTTAAAAATGCTATATTTTGCCTCGGTAATTCAATAGGGCCTTCATCTTTCATCCGATCATTACGAAACTTTACCTAATTGTTTATATCAATGATAGCTCAGACAAGTTCGAAAACCAGCCACATCGGACAAGTAACAGAAGAGTTTTGGCCCTTGATTTAGTTAAAAATGCTATATTTTGCCTCAAGATGATAGGGCCTTCATTTTTCATGCGATCTTCATGAAACTTTACCAGATTGTTAACATCAATGACAGCTCGGAGAAGTTCGAAAACCAGCCAGATCGGACTAGTAACGGTGGAGTTTTGGCCCTTGGTTTAGTTAAAAATCCTATATTTTGCCTCAAGACAATAGGGCCTTCATCTTTCATCCGATCTTTAACTTTGTCTAGACTAGTTCTCCTGAACCTCTGGCTGGATTTCAACGAAACTTTTCAGGGATGATCAGTACCAAATCTAGTTGCATATATCATCACCATGTTCCGGTTGAATGATTTTTGAAAGACTTATGGCTCCTTATACATAAACTTTATCTTGAGCCAGTAGAGCATCCACAGGCCCTCTTGGGCCACTTGTCTTCCTTGTGACCACTTTAACACCTTCATTTATTATTTGATCTGTACCAAACTTGCACATATTATTAATATCAATGACAGATCGGACGAGTTCAAAAACCAACCAGATCGGTTTAGTTAACACCGGCGTTATGGCCCATGATTTGCTGAAAAATGTGTTTTCTGCCTTGTGAACACTCTAGCACCTTTATTTATTATTTGATCTTTAACAAACTTGCACATATTCAGTCCTACATACAAGGTACAGATCGGACCGAAAAACCCAGAAATTCATTGCTATCATAAAAATTACCAGTACTGTTATTCCCCAAGCAGGTTGTCCTGATAAACACTTGTTAATGACCATGATAAATTGCCTGGACAGCATTGCCCAGCCATGTTTTATTACTGCTCACTGATAAGCATCCACAGAGTTGAGTGTGTTGTGAGATGATACTGAGCCTTGATTATGAAACCAGAGATCTGAGGAGAATAGTTACATCTCTGACAAAAACTAACAAGATGTTATAAAGTGCACATTTGTGTTTTTCGTTCATATTTAGTGTTCACATAATGATGTGTCTACACATCAAAAACTCTTCAAATGAGATGAGTATAACTTTGGGAAGGAAAGTCATTTTGAGAGTTTTGAAAAATTGCCATGTTTTGCACCAGTCAAAGCCTCTTCAAAAAAACGTCAGCTTGACACAACACCGCAAAGCTGATTACGAAGAAAACGCCCCTAAAAATCAACACCAAAGTCGATACGATGAAATGACCAATTACTTAGATGTAATATAACATAACATGTCATTGTAACGGGACGTGTAAAGATAAAGGTTTTTGTGCAGACACTTTGTCCGAACTAGTTCTCCTGAATCCCTAGATGGATTTCAATGAAACTTTGCAGGGATGATCAGTACCAAGTCTAGTTGTGCATATCATCATCATGTTCCAGTTAATTTCCGGTTGAATGGCCTCTTATACACAAACTTTATCTGGACAAGTTTTCCTGAATTCCTGGCTGGATTTCAGTGAAACTTGACACAGTCTAGTTGTGCATGTTGATGTCGTGTTCCCCACCACAGACTCCATATAGCCAGTAGAGCGATACAGGCCCTCGTGGGCCTCTTGTCTGAAATATGCTATATTTTGGCCTCATAAAGACGAAAAAGCCTTCATTTGGCCGTATTTCAGTGAAACTTTGCAGGGATGATCAGTACCAAGCCTAGTTGTACATATTGTCACCGTGTTCCAGTTGAATGATTTCGGTGGACTTATGGCCCTTTGAAGGTTTTAGTACACAAACTTTGTCCTGACTAGTTCTCCTGAACCACTGGCCGGATTTAAACAAAACCTTGTTCTGGTTAAATGATTTTTGGCAGAGTTATGGCCATTTAAAGGTTTTAATACACAAACATGTTCTGGACTTAAAGTTCTCCTGAACCCCTCACCCGATTTCAACACAAGTTTGCAGGGAATATCAGCACCAAGCCTAGTTGTGCATGTCATCGTCGCATCCCGGTTTACAGATTTTTGACAGAGTTATGGCCCTTTAAAGTTTTAATACACAAACTTTATCTGGATTAGTTGTCCTGAACCCCTCGCCACATTTCAATGAAACTTTGCAGGGATGATCAGCACCATGCCTAGTTGTGCATGTCATGGTCGTGTTCATGTTTACAGATTTTGGTGGAGTTTTGGCCCTTTAAAGGTTTTAATACACAAACCTTGTCCAGATTAGTCTCTTCTGAACTCCTTGCCAGATTTCAGCGATTCTTGGTGGGGATGATCAGTATACCAAGCGTAGTTGCACCTGTCATTGCCGTGTTCTGGTGGATTAAATTGTGGCAGTGTTATGACCACTTAAATGTTTTAATATATTAACTTTGTACAGACTAGTTCTCCTGAACCTCTGGCTGGATTTCAACGAAACTTGGCAGGGATGATCAGTACCAAGCCTAGTTACGTATATATGTTCTGGTTGAGTGATCTTTGAAAGGGTTTTGGCTACTTATACATAAAACTTTATCTTTAGCCAGTAGAGCATCCACAGGCCCTCTTGGGCCTCTTGTTTTAAAACGTATAGCAATTTAAAAGCTAGCTAGCTTAATATAAACAAAACTCCGCCATTTTTCCGATGTTGGTTTCTAACCATTTATTTTACCACCGAGTATTTTATCAAATGCGCATGCGTGAAGCTTGTTCCATTTGATGCTAGAACTGCCAAATCAAACGCGCTCACAATGACTGGCATAGCACTTAATTGGTCCTGAACATATTTATTTTATTTGACGTCAAACATGGCCACCAGCAGCCACCTTTGTTTACACAAAGTTATACTGACAGTCAATGAAACACACTAGTAGATTATATTGGTGTTGAATTTTATTGCTGAATAAATTGATAATAAATTATAATAATAAGTGCATATTTAGAAATTGAACGATATTAATAATTACAAGTACCGATTGTCTCAAAATTCTTATATGTTGGTATAGTGTTCAATTAAAGTCAGATGGGTAGAAAACAAAGGTCACACCTATTAATACCGGGTATGTCTAACATTGCTAGGAAATCATCTCAATATTACTTTATTTCAGTCTATAATGCCAGGCCACACTTGACGAGAATTAAAAGTGACCTTAACTTGCTGGAAACTACAACTACAAATGACAACATTCATCGCGTACCTACAACAACTACAAGATGCAACAGTGAGCACCAGGTACCTACAACAACAACTGGCAACAGTGTACAACAGGTAACTACAAAAACTATAATACAGCAACAGTGAGCACCGAGTGCTTGCAACAACTATAACTGGCAGAAGTGTCCACCGGGTACCTAAAGCAACAAAAACAGGCAACAGTGAGCACCAAGTACCTAAATCTAGCAGTGTCCACAGTCAACAGTGAGCATCGGGTACCTACTACAACTTCAACTGGCAGAAGTGTCCACCGGGTACCTACAAAAACTACAGCATGCAGCAGTATACACCAGGTACATTCAACAACTATAATAGGCGACAGTAAACACTGGCTACTTAAACAAGCAACAGTGTTCACTGGGTAACTACAACTGGCAGCAGTGTTCACCTGGTACCTACAACAACTACAGCAGGCAACAGTGAGCACTGGCTGCCTCCAACTGGCAACAGTGTCCACTGGGTACCTGCAACAACTACAAATGGGAACAGTGTCAACTGGTTACCTGTTGCAACCACAAGATGCAACAGTGAGCAACGTGTACCTACAACTACAAGAGGCAACTGTGAGCACCATGTACCTACAGCAACCACAAGACGCAACAGTGAGCAACGTGTACCTCAACTACAAGAGGCACCTGTGATCACCATGTACCTACAACAACTACAAAATGTAACAGTGAGCACCGACAACCAACAGCAACTACAAGACACAACAGTGAGCAATGTGTACCTACAACTACAAGGGCATACAGTGAGCACCATGTGCCTACAACATCTACAAGATGCAACAGTGAGCACTGGGTACCTACAGCAACTACCAGAAGCTACAGTGAGCACATGGGACACATAAGAGAGGAAATAAACACTATACAGTGACACAGTAAGGAGAAGATATACACTATGATGTACTACTGATGTTGGGTTAACACAGAAACGAGAAGAAATACACCATTTGGAGTACTACTGATGTCGGGGTGACAAGGAATGGAGAAGAATATTTAATACTGCTGATGGCGAGGTGAAATAGAAGGGAGAAGATATACACTATGTGAAGTACTACTGATGTCAGGGTTACACAGAAGAGAGGAAATACACATTATATGGAGTACAACTGATCTCTTGGTGACACAGTAAGGAGAATATACTTGGAGACTTTTCTAAGTCTACACTTTTTAAGACGGCTTTATTTTTACCCTATTTTTGTATGGATTGGCCAAAAATGTATTTGGTACAATTCATGTATGTATATTATAATAAAAATAATCGAAAATATTACTCGTTAAGGTACATAATTTGATATATGCTCTGAAAAACAAACCGTACCGTCGTTTTTTTAAAAAACAAAAGTCACAAAATGGTGTTGCAATTTTTTTCATAATTTCAATATGTTTAACAAAATTATGTTTTGTGTAAATATTTTGTATTAGGTGTAATCCTTATATCAAAATAAATCAGGAATATGCAATTATGTTTGTGTTCCTTTAAAAATGTAATGGTATTCGGATATTTTATTTAAAAAGTCACAATATTGTGAATTATGTAGCAAATATCGAGAAAAAATATTATAAATTAGTAAATTAAAAACAATCTATGTTTTCTTTTCGCATCTTTTCAACTACAAATAACGTTATAAAATTCTATTTAGAAAATGGATGAAAACATCTTACCCCACCCACCCAAAATTATTTAAGACAAAACTGAAAATATATTAATTTCACGAACAATGAATGAATTATCAATATAATGTGTTTTTTTGGTTGGAAAGTTGTCTTAAAAAATAAATTGTAAAGAAAGATAACATTGTTTGCACAAATTTTAATTGTCTGACGTGAAAATGCATAAAGCACGCGCAATGCATGTAAAATCCGAAAATCATCAAAAACACTAAAATACGTATGGGAGGGTTGGGTTTCGGTTAGCCCTCACCCTCATATATATATTCAATTTAAATACTATTTATAATTCAAGAGTAATAAATTACCTACACTTTTCGCATAAACACATTGTAATATCTGTAAGAATAAAGAAATTAAAGCCAGTACAAGGAAATGGTAAAATCCGAAAATCGTCAAAAACACTAAAAAACATGGGTGGGCTGGGATTTCGCTTAGCCTCTCACCCCTCACATATATATTCAATTCAAATACTATTTATAATTCAAGAGTAATGAATTGCCTACATAATCCACAATTTCCGCATAAACACATTGTAATATCTGTAAGAATAAAGAAATTAAACCCAGTACAAGGAAATGGTAAAATCCGAAAATCATCAAAAACACTAAAATACGTATGGGAGGGTTGGGTTTCGGTTAGCCCTCACCCCTCATATATATATTCAATTTAAATACTATTTATAATTCAAGAGTAATGAATTACCTACACTTTCCGCATAAACACATTGTAATATCTGTAAGAATAAAGAAATTAAAGTCAGTACAAGGAAATGGTAAAATCCGAAAATCGTCAAAAACACTAAAAAAACATATGGGTGGGCTGGGATTTCGCTTAGCCTCTCACCCCTCACATATATATTCAATTCAAATACTATTTATAATTCAAGAGTAATGAATTGCCTACACTTTCCGCATAAACACATTGTAATATCTGTAAGAATAAAGAAATTAAACCCAGTACAAGGAAATGGTAAAATCCGAAAATCATCAAAAACACTAAAATACGTATGGGAGGGTTGGGTTTCGGTTAGCCCTCACGCCTCATATATATATTCAATTTAAATACTATTTATAATTCAAGAGTAATGAATTACCTACACTTTCCGCATAAACACATTGTAATATCTGTAAGAATAAAGAAATTAAAGTCAGTACAAGGAAATGGTAAAATCCGAAAATCGTCAAAAACACTAAAAAACATATGGGTGGGCTGGGATTTCGCTTAGCCTCTCACCCCTCACATATATATTCAATTCAAATACTATTTATAATTCAAGAGTAATGAATTGCCTACACTTTCCGCATAAACACATTGTAATATCTGTAAGAATAAAGAAATTAAAGCCAGTTCAAGGAAATGGTAAAATCCGAAAATCATCAAAAACACTAAAATACGTATGGGTGGGCTTGGGTTTCGGTTAGCCCTCACGCCTTATATATATTTTCAATTTAAATACTATTTATAATTCAAGAGTAATGAATTACCTACACTTTCCGCATAAACACATTGTAATATCTGTAAGAATAAAGAAATTAAAGTCAGTACAAGGAAATGGTAAAATCCGAAAATCGTCAAAAACACTAAAAAACAGATGGGTGGGCTTGGGTTTCGCTTAGCCTCTCACCCCTCACATATATATTCAATTTAAATACTATTTATAATTCAAGAGTAATGAATTGCCTACACTTTCCGCATAAACACATTGTAATATCTGTAAGAATAAAGAAATTAAAGCCAGTACAGGGAAATGGTAAAATCCGAAAATCATCAAAAACACTAATGCTCCTTCTATTACTACTACTGCTTCTACTGCTGCTACTACTTCTGCTACTACTACTACTACTACTACCACTACCACTACTACTACTACTACCAATACTACTACTACTACTGCCGCTACTACAACTGTTGCTTCTACTACTACTACGTCTGCGCTGCTACTACTGCTACTGTTGTTGCTGCTGCTAATGCTACTACTAATACTACTACTTCTGCTGCTGATACTACTGCTACTATTACTACTACGTCTTCTGCTGCTACTACTACCGCTACTGTTGTTGCTGCGGCTGCTGCTAATGCTACTACTACTACTTCTTCTACTGCTGCTAATAATATTGCTACTACTACTACTACTACTACTACTACTGCTACTACTACTACTATTACTACTGCTGCTACAACTACTACTACTTTTACCGTTCTAATACTAATAATTATACTGCTGCTACTACAACTTCTACTAATACTGCTGCTATTGCTACTTCTACTGGCACTACTGTTGCTACTACTACTACTACTACTACTACTACTACTATTACTACTACTACTTCTTCTACTGCATCTACTAAGGCTACTACTACTACTACTACTACTGCAGCTACTACTACTACTGTTACTACTACTACTACTGGTACTACTGTTGCTACTACTACTACTATTACTACTACTAATACTACTGCTGCTATAAAAACTTCTACTAATACTACTTCTGCTATTACAACTACTACTTCTACTGCTGCTACTACTTTTACTATTACTGTTGCTACTACTTCTACTACCACTTCTACTCATTATACTACTACTACTACTACTACTGCTACTACTACTACTGCTACTGCTACTAGTGTTGCCTAGACTACTACTACCACTACTACTACTACTACTACTTATTCTGCTACAACTGCTACTGTTGCTGCTACTGCTACTGATACTGATACTGATACTACTATTTCTATTGCTGCTACTACTACTACTATAGCTACTACTACTACTACTGCTACCACTAGTACTACTACTACTACTGCTACCACTACTACTTCTACTGCTACCATTACTACTACTACTACTGCTACTGCTACTACTACTACTACGTCTACTGATGCTACTACTACTGCTACTGTTGTTGCTGCTGCTAATACTACTACTTCTACTGCTGCTACAACTACTTCTACTGCTACTACTACTACTTCTACTGCTGTTACTACGGCTACTACTATTGCTACTACTACTGCTACAACTGCTTCTACTAATACTACTGCTACTCCAACAACCACTACTACTTCTACAGCTACTCCTACAACCACTACTACTTCTACAGCTAATACTTCTACTACTGCTACAACTTATGCTTCTGTTACTTCTACAGCTGTTACTACTACTACGACAACTACTACTGTTGTTGCTACTACTGCTGCTTCTACCATTACCACTACTACTGCTGCTACCACTACTTCTACTGCTTCTACTGCTGCTACTACCACTATTACTACTACTACTGCTACTACTACTACTACTGTTACTACCACTACTACCACTACTACTGTTACTACCACTACTACTACTACTGCTACCAATACTACTACTGCCGCTATTACCACTACTACTAATACTGCTAATGTTGCTACTACTACTTCTACCACTACTACTACTACTGTTGCTGCTGCCGCTTCTACTACTATTACTGCTGCTGCTACTACTGCTACTGTCGTTGCTGCTGCTAATGCTCCTACTAGTACTACTACTTCTACTGCTGCTACTACTACTGCTACTGTTGTTGCTGCTGCTAATGCTACTACTAGTACTACTACTTCTACTGCTGCTACTACTACTGCTACTGTTGTTGCTGCTGCTAATGCTACTACTAGTACTACTACTTTTACTGCTGCTACTGCTACTACCGTGGCTGCTGCCGCTTCTACTACTACTACTTCTACTGATAATATTACGACTACTGTTACTACTACTACTACTACGTCTACGGCTGCTACTACTACCGCTACTGTTGTTGCTGCTGCTGCTGCTAATGCTACTACTACTACTTCTTCTACTGCTGCTACTAATATTGCTACTACTACTACTGCTACTACTACTACTGCTGCTACTACTACTATTACTACTGCTGCTACAACTACTACTACTTTTACCGTTCTAATACTAATAATTATACTGCTGCTACTACAACTTCTACTAATACTGCTGCTATTGCTACTTCTACTGGTACTACTGTTGCTACTACTACTACTACTACTATTACTACTACTATTACTACTACTACTTCTTCTACTGCATCTACTTAGGCTACTACTACTACTACTTTTACTACTGCTATTACAACTACTACTGCTACTACTGCTACTACTGCTGTTGCTACTACTTCTACTACTACCACTTATACTCATTCAACTATTACTACTTCTGCTACTACTACTACTACTGCTGCTACTACTGCTGCTTCTATAACTACTACTTCTACTGATACTGCTGCTACTGCTACTACTGTTGCTACTACTACTACCACTACTACTACTACTACTGTTGCTGCAGTTGCTGCTGCTGCTACTACTATGTATATTGCTGCTACTTATACTTCTACTACTGTTTCTACTACTACTACTACTACTACGTCTACTGCTTCTATTACTACTGCTACTGTTGTTGCTGCAGCTACTACTACTACTTCTACTGATGCTACTACAACGGCTGCTACTGCTTCTACTACTACCACTACTGATACTAAAGGTACTAAAACCACTACTGCTACTACTGCTACTGTTGCAGCTGCGAATGCTACTACTACTACTACTGCTAATGCTACTACTACCACTACAACTGCTTCTATTATTAATACTGCTACTACTACTTCTACTGATGCTACTACAACGGCTGCTACTGCTTCTACTACTACCACTACTGATACTAAAGGTACTAAAACCACTACTGCTACTACTGCTACTGTTGCAGCTGCGAATGCTACTACTACTACTACTGCTAATGCTACTACTACCACTACAACTGCTTCTATTATTAATACTGCTACTACTACTACTACTACTGATGCTATTACTACCGCTACTATTACTACTTCTACTGATGCTACTACTACGTCTAGTGATGCTACTACTACTACTGCTACTACTACTATTACTGCTACTACTACTTCTACTGATTCTACTACTACTACTGCTGCTACTACTACTACTATTACTGCTGCTAATAATACCACTTCTACTGATGATAGTACTTCTTCTACTGCTGCTACACCTACTACTTCTACTGCTGCTACTACTACTACTTCTGTTGCTACTACTACTACTACTACTTCTACTGATACTCCTACATCTACTGCTGCTACTATTACTGCTGCTGCTACTACTACTACTACTAATACTAATACTACTACTAATACTACTACTACAACGTCTACTGTTGCTACTACTTCTACTGCTGCTACTACTACTGCTACTACTACTTCTTATACTACTAGTACTACTACTTCTACTACTACTTATACTAAAGCTACTACTACCACTACTGCTATTACTACAACTACTTCTACTACTACCACTACTACTATTACTACTGATGCTGCTGATAATCCTACTGCTACTACTACTACTACTACTACTATGTCTAATGCTGCTAATACTACTTCTACTATTGTTACTACTGCTACTGTTGTTGCTGCTGCTGTTGCTGCTAATGCTACTACTACTACTACTTCTACTGCTGCTACTACTACTACTGCTACTTCTATTACTACTTCTACTGATGCTACTACTACTATTTCTACTGCTGCTACTACTAATACTGCTGCTGTTGCTGCTGCTGCTAATGCTACTACTACTATTTCTACTGCTGCTTCTAGTACTACTCTAGCTACTACTACTGCTGCTACTACTACTGTTGTTGCTGCTGCTGCTTCTAATGCTACTACTAATACTACTACTTCTTCCACTGCTGCTACTACTACTACTGCTGATGCTACTACTACTACTAGTAGCTGCTGCTACTGTTGCTAATGCTTCAACTACTGCTGCTACTACTACCACTACTACTACTTATACTGCTGCTACTGCTGCTACTGCTGCTACTACTAATACTTTTACTGCTTCTACCGATTTCTCAGTGAATTGAATGTTGAACGGCTCATCATCACAGTATAGGTTATAGTCGCCCCAGAGAGAGGGGAAGGATACATAGGAATCCGGGAACCGTGCCCTACTCTAATTATCGAATAGATTCGGACGCAACAGTTCCAAAATAGGCTGGGCGCAACCGTGTTTGAATAAACAGTGCGTCCACGCTATTATAGGTTGGACGCACACTGCATACTATATTATTAAGTAAACCATGCATACATTTATGCTCAGACCCGTTCCGAGGTTCAAAAGGATATTACTTATATATAGTTGGTCAATTAATACTGTCTTTTTGGTGTCCATACTCCAAATAAATTGACTGGATCTTTCATGAAATTATTAAGACGTCAAATGGTATTATTTTATGTAATGATTAGTATGCTTTTGTATATAACGACTTCATTATACTTGCAATCGTATTCGCATAGTTGTTCATAGTTCAGGCTTTTAGCCGACAAATATTAGTATATAATATACCAGGGAGTAAACTATACATGTATAAATACTTTACTCCCTGAATATACATACTAATAAATCTCGTTTCCAGTCCACAGCGCGGGGAGCTAGCCTGTATCAGTGGACCAAAATATTTTAACGCAGCTCGGTTTGCGTAAGGAAGAATATGAAATTCACCACCCTATATTAAAATTACTTAGCCGAGCCCTAACCGTAAGCAGTTGCGATCAATTTTAACAAAAGACAGCCACAATATGGCCTTTTGGCGGACGCGCTCATTTTATATTATGTATATGCGATACAATTGTATAAACAATAACCATATGACAGACACCTAAACTACGAGAGACCTGAGCTGTTTTATGTACCAAAAACAATCCGAAAGCAGCGTCGACCATCGAGAATATAAACAGCCACAATATGGCCTTTTGGCGGCTCAAGCCTACAACGTCCCCGTCTTTGACGGGCGCTCATCTATATTAGTAGCATGAACGCTGTGTACCAAAAATTATGTTACAGTGCATTTCACTGAGATAGATGGTCGACACACTGTTAAAAGCAATGTTTAAATCTACACGCAATCGTTCACAAAAAAACTAAACTTAACATCTCACCCTAAAACATCAACAAGTCTACACACATTTGACATCGTTCCTTTTTTAACCAAATTGTGTGCGTAAATCTACAGTCTCTATATTAATCGATTTCGGTGCTCATGGCGAAATTGGGTATGTAAGCATTTAACGCAGGACATTATTTATTTCTACAGGTGCGTATCATACCTGTACACAGGTGGCATTATAATTTGCAGTTGACCAAGCCAACGTTTCCTTATTCCAAGCAGCATAAACGCGGTGAACCAAAGTGTTAAGTACAATACATGTCACTGGAAGGTAGACGATCTACAGATCAGTATCAGCAATACAAAACGCTCTATTAATAAATCGAAACATAAACGCATCCAACAAAATCAAATCTACCTCTCACATCCATGACTGTTGATTAGACAACTTGTCTTTAAAACAATTGTAGTTAAATTCCAACATAGTAAACGGTTCTATGTCATCAGCTGCGAACAGGATTATGCGCGGCTGACCTCTTACTACCACAA
Organism: Cyrtodaria siliqua; assembly: GCA_037043455.1. NCBI lineage: Eukaryota > Metazoa > Mollusca > Bivalvia > Adapedonta > Hiatellidae > Cyrtodaria > Cyrtodaria siliqua. The sequence goes on along the minus strand of JAWPHD010014730.1, from coordinate 26,629 downwards.
CCTTAGGGACAACATTGGGTCTTATGCGTTTGTGGTTAAAGCTACGCCCCTTAGTCCATTTGGGCTCGTGGCATTTGCACTTATCATTTGCATCTATCCAATACTTCTTTGTTTTGTGTGAAAATGCAAAAAGATAGCAATTGTCATCTCTTTCACCATCTTCGTCATATTTTCGGGCACCCGCTTCTTCGTCAAGAATGGTACCGTGATAGTCACAAATAGGCGTATGTTTTGGAATATGTGTTTTCGATACAGCACAGTTTCCTTTAACATTGTCCTTCCTAATAACGACAAGAGGCCAATGCTGCTTTTCAATGGCATAGGCCAACTTTTCTTCTTGTGCGTCTGTGTCTGGTTTTTGGCGTTTAGGGACAGTGACACGTTTATTCCAGGCTGCTACGCATCTCTTAAAGATGGTTTGATTATACCAGGTCTTTCCTCTTAGAAACTTTTCAATTAAGTCAGATGGATTGGGCATGCTTGGAACACGTTTATGTTCTTCCACAAAGACATTTACCCTACATACACGTATTTTGTGCGTCACTTTCGAATGGAAACACTTCCATTCATGCTCTCCGTCTTCAATATTATATTTCTTACACAACCTTGAAAACTCAGTATGGTTTGGAACTTCACTATCTTCAGTGAATTTGAAGTTTTCTTCAATGAGTAGGTTCATGTTTATTTCATTCTGCTTGGAAGCCCCGGAAGACGCGATAGAATGCTTAGACGACGTCGTCGAGCTAACACTGTTCGCCCGTTCACGGAAGCCCTTTACATTTGCACCATCTGTGCTAATGATGACAGGCCTACGACTCTGAGGAATTTCACCAGCGGTACTTGTTCCTGCTCGAGGTTCGTATGTTCCGGACTTTGAAACATCGGAGACAGAAGGTTGAGTGAGTTTCTGTACACTCTTATGTGCGGCATATGCCTCGCTATGAGATGGATCCACATAAGTCTTTAAAGCAGTATCATGTCTGTGAGTTAGTGCTTTAGAAACCCGTACCCTCTCTTCTACGGGAAGTTTACCTTGACTCGCCGTTTCAATGCAATGACGAATGCCATTTGCACTGACGATTGGTTTGCATCCACAATTTTCTTGCACTTTCCTAAAGTCTACAGATGTGTTAGATATTGTTTTACCGCAAGAGGCCAGTAACAGATAACGATTTTGCCAATCATCTGCCGGCTTTGGGCGAACGTGATCCACATACGTTTGCAATTCTGCATAGTGAATTGGATCAAGAAAGATATACGCAAAGTCATCGGAGCCTGTTTTGTGTTCGTCCGATAACAGAACGTGCTTCAAGCCAGTGTCCGTCATAACTGGCTTCTTAGCTTGAAGCATAGAGGAGAGGGACATTCGTTCCGCCACTCCTGGTCTATGGCCATGTAGCATAACAATGCGGGCCAAAAAATACCCATTGATAAGCTTTAGAACCGAAGCTGTTGGGCGTGTTTTATTGGTTGCTGCCTGTTGCAGAAGAAGGGTACACTTCTTCTCAATTTTGGCGAAGTTTGGTTGTATTTGGCTAGTGGTATATTTTGGTGAATGCAGGAATTGGGTCAACTTTTTATTTTGTTTTTCAGTTTTTTGATGTTTTTTATTGTTTTTTTCCAACCTTTTAAAAGTGTCAATCGAATACTCAATCGCACGACGAGTGACACAACTACCCATCTGTACTTCTGCTGAACCATTCACTGTGTTGAGAAACAACTTCATACACTTAATGTATGCTCCCACAGTGCTTGCCATCATGTTACACTCATCTCTGAGAGTACTGGCAATCTTAATGAGTTGCTCATTAACCACCAAGTCGTCGAGCTGGAACCTTTGAATATCTTCATTGGGAGATACAAATGTCATCATTTTAACCAGTAGTGCCAAATTAGACGATATATACTTTTCCGTATCGCCATTCATAGCGGCCCGAAGCAGCACACAATACTTGTTTTTCTTTTTCAGCTCGTTCATATCACCAAGTGATACGTAAACAAGTTCTTTCACCTTTGTTTTCATCGGAGATGAAGAGCTATCCTGCGAGTACGAGGAAGCATCTTTATTCAGAGGTGAGAATGGGTTGATTTCATCCTCGTCGGAAGAACTATTGATCAATGGGACAGCCTTAACTTTCTTTTTTGATACAAGTATACTTGTATCGCCGGAGTCGTTCACATGCGGGCGTTTTTTTAACACCCGGTGACTCTTTCTGGTCACAGGATGTGGACCCTGAATAGAGTCATTCGAATGTGACACCAGCACCTGTTGCGGGCCTTCGCCGATGCTCTTTACAGGCGTGTCTGAAACAATGGTTTTAGTACTGAGCGTGGGAGAAAAATCAGTGGGCACTGTAAGTTCTGTGCTCTTATATAGCACAGATGCGGTGCTCCCAGTTTGATCATCAACTGAAACATAAGTTTGATCAAAGTGACGTGATTTTTTGGCACTTTTAGCCGAACCTTTCACTGGCCGATGTGGTGTAACTGTTGACAGTTCACGGGGACTCGTTAAGATCGGTGACACCAGCACATGTTGCGGGCCTTCGCCGATGCCCTTTACAGGTGTGCTTGAAAGAATGGTGTTAGTACTGAGCGTGGACTCATCTGCAATGTACTCCTCTACAAGAGATGAATCAGTGGGCACTATAAGTGGTGTGCTCTTAGATAGCACAGATACGGGGCTCCCAGTTTGATCATCAACTGAAACATCAGTTTGATCAAAGTGAAGTGTTTTTTTGGCACTTTTAGCCGAACCTTTCACTGGCCGATGTGGTATTTGGACCGCTCCAGCAAGCGAAATTGACTGGGGAATTCCAAACTGGACAACGTCATCTTCACTTGGAAGTACCTTCCTCTGCTGCCTTCTGCACAACATAGAACGTTCTTCTGTTTGAGCGTTTGCGACAGAAAACTGTTTTCGGCTTAAGAAAACTTCAACACGCTCACGTATCGCTGGTTCGGGGAACCAGGCCGTAAGCTCTGAATGTAGCACGAATGCATAGTCACGCCTTTGTTTCTCGTCTGCCTTTGCTTGGTTCAAAACCTTCAGTTGTTTATCAGCAGAGGTATCAGCCATGCACATAGTGCGTAAATGACGTTCTAACTTAGCGTAATGAACGAAACAATAAGGACAGAGATGAGTTCCAGCGGGTAAAGGTGGAGGTGCAGTTGCAGTAACTAAGGGACGAGGTACATTACCGTTTGACTTACCTTCAGTTCTGGCCTCCGTAACCTTTGACCTGTTTATAAAAGATAAATGGAAAGTGCTTGATTCTAAAATATGGTTAAGTATTATGTAGGAAAGGGACGTAGCCAACTCGGCCGTAATAAAGGATTAAATTGAAATTGAATTAGCAAGGATTAGTAAATTAACTTATCGGCATATAATTAGCATTAATATCATGACGATGAGATTTTATGGACAACTGTAATTTTCCTTAATTGATTGCTTAATTGATAAAGTAAACATGGTGACTTCTGCACAATAGTCTAGAATTCCAGGCATATTTTTTTTTAATTTAGCATTATTACTATCATACAAGTCTAGAATAATGGACCCAGTTTTTTTAATTTAGCAAAATTACTTTCATACAAGTCGGCACGCAGCTTTTTCAATTTGGCATAATTACTGTCATACAAGTCTATAATTATGGACGCGGTTTTTTATATAGCATAATTACTTTCATACAATTATTGTAATTGCCTATAATTCAGTTTATATATCTTTGCTTTGGTCTATTTTCACAAAATAATCTTATCAATCTAATTAATTCTCTGTGTTTCTCCATTCACATATAACTCGATTTTAAAAAATGAATAGAACATTCCTTAAAAAAAATAGAAATAAATGTGGCTCAATTATTAGTAGCCATACTATGCAAATTGTAGATAAGTATTATGTAGGAAAGGGACGTAGTCAACTCGGCCGTAATAAAGGATTAAATTGAAATTGAATTTGCAAGGATTAGTAAATAAACTTATCGGCATATAATTAGCATTAATATTATGACGATGAGATTTTATGGAAAATTGTAATTTTCCTTAATTGATTGCTTAATTGATGAATTAAACATGGTGACTTCGTCAGAATAGTATAGAATTCTAGGCATTGTTTTTTAATTTAGCATAACTACTATCATACAAGTCTAGAATAATGGACCCGGTATTTTAATTTAGCAAAATTACTTTCATACAAGTCGGCACGCAGCTTTTTCAATTTGGCATAATTACTGTCTTACAAGTCTATAATTATGGACGCGGTTTTTTATATAGCATAATTACTTTCATACAATTATTGGAATTGCCAAGAATTCGGTTTATATATCTTTGCTTTGGTCTATTTTCACAAAATAATCTGATCAATTACTTTCATACAAGTCGGCACGCAGCTTTTTCAATTTGGCATAATTACTGTCATTATGGACGCGGTTTTTTATATAGCATAATTACTTCCATACAATTTGTAATTTCATAGACTTCGGTTTATATATCTTTGCTTTGGTCTATTTTCACAATATAATCGTATCAATCTAATTAATTCTCTGTGTTTCTCCATTCACATATAACTTGATTTTCAGTAAAAATAGAAATAAATATTGCTCAATTATTACTAGCCATAATAGGTTATGTTTTAATGTTTTGTATTCCCATTAATAAATAAAAATTGAATGTGTTATATGTAACGTATGATATAAGTGGAATTATTTAAGTAATTTTATATGTATATCTTTATTCGTTGAAATAAAAAGTTGTACAACAATGAGTGTGTTCTACTGCCAGCAAGATATAAGTAAAGTTAATAGTATGATTTATATTACTAGTTGTAAAAACTATTTCAAGTTAGATACAATACACGTTAAAAGAGTTCTTTTCCATGTATATCTTCTTATTTTAAATCAATAAGTTGTCTAAACTGAATGTATTATATAATATAATCTACACATCAGGTAACTCTCGGAACTTCACGTCTATCTTCCTTCAAATATAACACACTCATTTTCTAGACGAAAACTATTGTGCATATAGTATATTAGTCTAATTAAATCGGGGTCCCAATGATCAGTACATGAACAATGCTTATTAATAAATGCAGTCAATTCTCAAGTTTTTGCGTCTCTGTGATCAAGATCGATTCAGGACGTTTCGGCATCAAACCATTTCGTCATCTGTTTTAATTTTTACCCTAGACACTTCGGCACCCATTTATATTTGAGTATTATAATGAAGTAAAGAAATTAAATATTTTCTATAAGATCACTTGAAATTCATTTAAAATGCAAAGTTGATTGCCTTAACGGCAACTCCGAAGCGGTTTTGAGCCTGAAACAACTAAAACATGAACATAAATAGGGCCCATATGAAAATATGTAGTATAATTTAAGTAAATATGACTTTTATATTATATTGTAGCATGGTCACTGAAATTTTCTTTGTAATAGCTCAGGTGTAAATCGTTTAATTGAAAATAATTAAATATGTTCCCTTTAACATTTATAATAACGTATACCTAAGACCAAATAAAAACTGTATTCATACAGTATCTTTTAATTGTTCACTTTACCTTCATGTCATCTCCATATCGACGACTACAAGTATGTGTCTTGAACAAAGCCTCCACAAACTAACTCATTATTAAAATCGTCTACATATGACGCATGCGTTAGACTTTTCTTGTTATAACTTATTTATTTCCGTCTATATATACATGTTCAATACTACCAGATATATTCTATAAATAAAAACTTCAGCTGAATTTTAGAGGGGTCAGAATACGTTTCCGTATACACGATTTGTACTCGTGCTTATCTCACGTACCAATACGTGCTAGAGTTTTCACACTGTTGCTTATGCTGTTCATGTAGTTTTAATCTTTATTTGTGTCACACGTATTAAACAAATTTGCATGAGTACATCGCCGCTCAATACTGAGTTATAATAGACGGTACACTATACAATCTAAAAATATGTTACGAGTTTAAGAACAATATGCGTGTACTAAGTATACGAGTGGCTAGAATGTGGACTGTTCCTCTACTATAAGAGCCCCAAGAAGAGTCGCTTGTTGACTCGGCATTATATCTGGACTTAAAACAAGATTTTGAATTTAAAAAATGCGTGACTCCGCCACAGAGTTAGCAAAATTATTCTATGTATATTACATATCTTTGTAAATATTGTATAATATATATTGTTGAGGGCCTAATGGAAGATTGATTTGTTTCAAATGAGTTTTCTCGTCAATTATTTTATTATTCAAACACATACATCATCTGGTACTAAACATAAATACACTATATTGAAATGTTCGATTCGTAATAACGTTTGTTTTGTTTGTTTGTTTGTTTGGTGTTTTACGTCATTTTCAGCACATGTAAGGTTATATATGACTGTCGATTTTTTGTGATGGCGGCAGACCACCCACTTTTCCTGGGTAGGACCAGTACTGTACACTTCCCGTCATCCGTAAGAATCGACACTTCCGCACTTACAAGTCGACCTTCCAGTGAGATTCGAACCCGCAGCAGTGAGAGGCGAATGTTTACAACGCAACGTCGTTAACCATTCAGCCGCGGTGACGCTTTGTTTGTTTGTGATTACTTTATATTATGTACAACAATTCGTATGTAACAAGAAACATTATATATGTATACGTTACTTAATAAAATACGATATTTAATCTCTTGAATCTAAAGGACGCAGCTGTTTTAATTTAGTATAATTACTCAGTGGCATACAAGTCTAACACTATCAAACACTAATATGTATCAACTGTTAAAAACAGATTTTTAACAAAGTCGTTATATAAAATTAATTCCTGAATTATTATGCAAAAAATGTACGGCTTTTATAATTAGGAATTATTGGTTGCCTATTGAGAGGGATACCTGATAATAATATAAAATGTCTAAATTGCAATGATATCCGCGACGAATTTTATTATCTATTAATTTGTCCCTAATTTAATGAAATGAGGAAGAAGTATATAAATAAATTCTATTAAACGCGCCCCTATATTCTTAAATTACATCATTATTGTCAGCCGAGAACTATGTAGAACTACACAAACGTTGCTTATTCATAGATATAATAATAAAGAATGAAAAATTAAAATAACTAAAAATATGACCAAACGCAGTACTACATTTTCAGTAGAACAATGCACCATTGTCTGGAAACTGACAATACCAAATTACATCCACAAAACTAAATCGCGCTCTACAGTTTATACAATTCAGCCCAAGGTGTTATATCAGAATGTTCTTGTGCGTAAGTACGCACGCGTTTGTAATTGTGAGCTTGCGTATGTATGTGTTTTCTATGTTTGATCTAACAGTTACTGATTCCGAGTTACTGCTTTAAAATGTATATATACATCACGGTATAAGAAATGAATAGTAATAAATAAATATATATGTCATTTGAAATGAATTATATTTGATGTAAGCGGCCGCAAATACCGTCATATGACATTATTATTATTATAATTATTAGTATTTATTATTTAATATTAATTATTGAAAACCATACATTATGCTGTATGTTGTCGTTTCTTGATGTTTAAATTTGTCGCCATTAATATCTAAATTTATTTTTCACACTGTTGCTTATGTTGTTCACGTAATGAACCTAACAAAATAAATAAATTGGAGTAAAAAAATGGAGTAGAGTTATGGACCCATATATAATTTACCATACTTGTTTCAGTCTACTTTGGCCCAAGTCGACTCGGTGGTAATAAATGTAACTGAAATTAAAATTTGTAATTTAAAAGAATAAAATTAGAATTTAATTGCAATAAGACACATATGCCTCATGTATACTAAACATGTTTATTCAATTGTATCTTCATACAAAGATGGGTTTCTTCAGCTCGCACTATGGCAGTTATCTACAGACAGGCGCAAAATGTACATAGAAAATTTCATTTGACCTAATTTGGAGGTAGCTTATTATTTTCAGACAAGTCTTTTTTAATTTTGCATAATTACTTTCGTACATGTCTAGAATAATGGTCATATTTTCTTTTTTATTGTTTATGCATAAATACTTGCATAATTACTGTCATACAAGTCTAGGATTATGGACGCAGTATTTTATTAAAGTTAGCCTACTTTCGCACACGTCTAGTATTCTGGACGCAGATTTTGTAATTTAGCTTAACTGAATTTCAGTCAGGTTTCCCTAATCAACTCGGCCGTAATAAAGAATTAAATTGAAACTTAATGGGCAAAGAATCAAGAAATAAACTAATTGGCATATAATTAGCATTGACATCATGTTAATTTTATTGATTTTTTTTATATTCCTGGATTGATTGCTCAATTGATAAAGTAAACATATTGACTTAATATAATAACCAATTAACACATTTAGTGTGTGTGCGGCACATTTCTTTTATTATCGTTATTATAATAATGATTTGAAGCTCTGAGTGTGAACAAGTTCAAGCTACAGTAATGAGCGGATATAGTTCGCATTTCAAATTTGGTAAAATATTATGTTTAATGTCTTGCATTCCCATTTGTAGATAATTTTATAGTACAAGATATGTAATCGTGCTCATCTCACGTGCCAATACAAGTGAATTTAAATTACAATTAAAGAGGCTCTACCTAGATCTTTTTGTCCACCAATTGATATAAACTTTACTTAATGATAAAGAGGACTATGAAAAAGGTAAATGGAAATAATTTCACCCCATGCAATATGCGTTTTGCAGGGGAAAACAGGATTGAAAAGATCGGATTTTTGAAATTGTATTCGTAATTGCTTCAGACAAGCCGATTGCGGAGATTTTCCGATCTTATTCGTTTACAATCGGAACTGCCTCATCGGATTGGCGAAGAGTTCCGATCGATTCGTTTACTATCGGAACTGCCCCGAAAACTGCCCCGAATAGGTTGTTTTCGTTCAACTGAATCGCATTGCTGTAGGAACCCCATTTGTTACAACGTCGCTATCTGTTGTAGCCGTCCGTAAAAGTTACAATTTGTGTTCTAAATGTTACACTAAACGCTATATGTTACAATCTTACCGCAAATGTTACAAAATGTAGTTGTGATAAAAGTTACAACGTCTACGCTATCTGTTACAACATTTTTACTTGTAACAAAAGTTACAACACTTTGTCCGTAAATGTTACACTGGCATTGGCATCATTTCCGAAGCTTTGGAAAGTGTTGGATTTTGCTAGTACACTATATTCATAATATGTATAAGTGTATTTAGGTAATTGCAACAACCTTATTTTGTTGATTTACACTATTCAGCTAAACATGTACATGCACAAAGCATTAAACGAGGGGCGATAAAGAATTCTCGGAAAGTGTTTCTCAATATATTACTTTTGTTTGAATTCAGCAAAAAATAAATCAAATTATATAGATATAAATTCTCTTGGTTTTATTTTATTTCAGAATGATTGCAACATATATATAACAATGCGTAGTCAATATGACTGGATTTGTTTCTATATATTTTAGTAAAGTTGGTTGACGGCCATAATGTGTAATGTGAATTTAAATTTACTTTTACTCTTATCAATTTTATTAGCTTTGTGTGTGTGCGTGCGTGCGTGCGTGTATGTATGTATGTATGTATGTATAATATTTTTACCTATGATTTGTTGTTTTGCATACAGTTATACTGTTTAAAGTGATTAATTTGTAAATAAAAAATAAAATGTTACTACGATAATCTTTTGTTTTTTTGTAAATTTATTTCTAAATAATGTCAATGTCCGTGATCATTTTTGGTGGTCTAAATAAGGAATAGAATTCACTTAGAAAAACTAATCTAGATACCGAGAAAGTTGGTTTAACACATCATTTGATTGAACCGACGTAGACTATACTTGTGTTTGTTTTCGGCACATTTTAGTGGCTATATAAAGCACAGGGTATAAAAGGATAAACGCTTATAGCGGATATTTGGTCAAGTGGTAACGCGTTTAACTGTCAATACAGATGTCGCAGGTTCGATCCCCCGCTTCTCCAACTAAAACCACTAAGTCTTAAAAGTCTACTAAGGCGTAAGACCGAGGTCCCGTGTGTATGCGACGTTAAAGAAACCATTATCTTTAACGGATTTTGAGTTGTGGTCCAAACAAAATGTCCCTATATAAAATAGTAAATAAAGCAACAAAATCCCATAACTCCACTTTTACTTTACACAGAGTTATGATTCATGCACTCTGCACAACCACTCTCTGCCCTTAACCAATGTTTCAAGTTTCCTTTGATTCTGTCGAATGTTTTTTTAGTTATTTTATGGTTCAAACAAAATTTTCCTAAAATAGTATATACTATATTTCCTAAAATAGTATATACTATATAGTAAATAAAACCACAAAGTCCCATAAATCCACTTTTAGTTTACCTAGAGTTATGGTTTCTGCACTCTGTAAATCCACTCACTGTCCTGTATGAGTGTTTCAAGTTTAAATTGAATCCCATAAATAGTTTTCTAGTTATTTTCCAGACAAAAGATTCATTATATACTATATATTGATTAAGTAATTATTAAATCAAGGGTCATAACTCTGGTGTTACTAAGGCGACTCCAACCATACTTGGGCAAAAGCGAGTCCACATAGGGACAAACATTTATACAAAATAGTACGTGTATGTGCCTTATGGTTACCAAGATATAGCTCCAGACGGACGCACTAACGGACGTGGGATCATAACATACAAACGTTTTCGTCAATCAATGTTCCTCCAAGCAGTCAAGAAGGCTATTGGGTTCATTGTTTTTTCCTGTCTGTATTTGCGTGTTTTGTTATGCAGTTTAATAACTACGCTGTTTGTTTTAAATAGAGTATATGGAACCTATGACCCGCCGTCAATATCCGAATATCCGGAGGATAGTTTCGCAATTGCCACTGGATCACGTTTCCTCAAAGTTTTTTTTCGTGTGCGGCGTTGCTACCTGAAGAAATATTTGGTTCATATATACGTATCGGAATTTTTTTACGTTAGCAGTAAAAACTATTTATCTGCATGTTTGTCAGGAATGTTTATCTATGAATTTGTGAACCATAGTAGTCACTATGCAGTGTACGTGTAATGTTTTTCTAAAAAAAGTGTTTCTGTTGTGGAATATTAGAAGGATTCATAAAATATCTTACTTGTACCATTGTTAGCCCACTGTATGATTGTTTTGATAACGACTGCATTAGACGACGTATTCATAATGACTGCAAAACACGACATATTCCTTCAAAATTTGTTTGCTTTTCTTTGAGTAAAGGAATAATTTATTTTCGGACGAAGTGGGGGAGAAATAAAATACTACAAACAATACCAGAAATTCAAAATCATGAATCGCTCATGATGGTTTAGAAGTCTAGGTCATATATGTATGCCATAGATTTCATATATATACATATACTTACATGTTAAAAGTAACTATTAAAAGCGTACGCCTAATCTACCTCTTCCTTGAAACCGCCTATGGAAAACATTCGTACGTACAGAAATGTGTGAAACACACTACTAAAATTTATAAAAATACTTTAATAGCGCATTAGATACTGTTTACAAGCTTCGGAAATGATGCCAATGTCAGTGTAACATTTACGACAAGGTAAGGTTGTTGCAATTACCTAAATACACTTATAAATATTATAAATATAGTGTACTAGCAAAATCCAACACTTTCCAAAGCTTTGGAAATGATGCCAATGCCAGTGTAACATTTACGGACAAAGTGTTGTAACTTTTGTTACAAGTAAAAATGTTGTAACAGATAGCGTAGACGTTGTAACTTTTATCACAACTACATTTTGTAACATTTGCGGTAAGATTGTAACAGATAGCGTTTAGTGTAACATTTAGAACACAAATTGTAACTTTTACGGACGGCTACAACAGATAGCGACGTTGTAACAAATGGGGTTCCTACAATTGCGCATGTCCGAGAAAATCGTAAAAACTCGTAGTTCCCCGGCAGGAATAAACGACAGGGCAGCATTTTATTGAAGATATTGTTTTGATCATAATTAATAATTGACAGAACTGGAATACGAACCATGTTTCTTCTTAGAATACTCATAAAATAGCGTTGAAGTAATAAATGCAGTAAATTGAGTATTTAATATTTTACATTAAAAATCGCGTAGGTAGTGCCTCTTTAAATAGAACAAATGTATAGGATAACAACAATTTATGTGTTATTAAATAAGGCAATTGGACGAGATTGCTAATCAAGTATTCTCTGGTAATATGAATAATAATAATGATATCGATACATTTAGAGACATCCTGCATATTGAGTGGAAATATAAAGAGTTTAATTTCAGAAATGTGGCCATCTCGAGTAGGCTAGGGGTTAAGATGACCGGGGGCCGAGTTGCACATCGTCGAGCATAATAATAGTCCAGAATTCTGGGAGAAGTTTTTATAATTTAGTATATAACTTTCATTCAAGACAAGAATTGTAGACGTAAGATATATTTAAAATCATTATGAACAAGTATTCGAATACATCATAATGAAATTGTGTTTGAATAATAATTGTTGATCATATTGCATCAGCATATGATTGAATAGCAAAAATCCAATTTTAAACTATCAGTGTTCAGTTTAAATTCATGATTGATGACGTTAATCAATGAGAATGGCGATATATAAATAATATAAAGAAAATAAATATCGTCGTTATGCAATAACGTCGTTACATGCCTAATTATGTACAGTATATACATGTACAAACCACTATTTCTTTTTTAAATTAATTATAATTTATTTATTATACAAATGTTGAGTACGCGTGTTAAAAACATATGTCGAACATTAATTCAGCAGTTCTCACTGGTGGGGGTCCAATTATAATACAAAATATTCGAATCTCATTTATATTTATTTCTAGCAATCAGGTTCTAAGATAAGTAACACCATATTTTTATTAAACGAGCATAATTTAGACATATGCAAACAAACAAGTATCTGTACAATTCGGACGAAAACAAATATCGTATGCTTATATATTGTGCGATAACCATGTATTCGGATCTCTTAGACATGTTCTATATAAACAATTTACGCTATATGTGTTCGTAATTATTACCGTAAAAAGATAACGGTCAACAAATTACTGACTTTCCATGGACTATTGATAAAACAATAAGTGTACTTTTAGAAAGTTGGAACTTGAGTAAAGTTCCATGACGGGTCACAGTCTTATGTATGCATAAATAACGTACAGGGAACATCAATTATCTTGATTGAAATAAACATGTACTTACAGAGACATCATTCAGGTCCTGAATTCGCGATTACACACAAAAAAAGATATCGGACAATTTAAACTTATTTTAAATATCTAAATTTGAAATTATTAAATAATATATCCAAGTCGGAGTATTAATTAACACAATGTGATATAATAGGCGAGTAAGCTAGTATAGTGATAAATGGCAAATTGTCTTAACTTATATACTGTAAAAAAATGATATTCTCAAAGTGTCAGGTACTAGGTGCGAAACTAAGATAACACTCTTGTGTCCACTGTAAAAACAATATTGTGACAATCTTGCCTTAAATAACATGCCAATTAAGCATCTAGCAGTGTCAGTTGTAAAAACATGCAACTTCTCAGGTAAACGGGCAATATACTGCTAATGCCAATTAATAGGTGCGATTGAGGTAACATTCTAGTGTCCACTGTGAAAATAACGTGTCAATTTGTCACCTGAAAAGACGATTATATTGAATATTAAACATGCTTTAATTGGGAATGTATAAACTCACGCAAATCAGAAAGCAGTTAGTTAAATTTCATTTTACACATACATATGTTATGTTATTCATTCGTGCGTCCTAATATTGTTCTGAAGATTTCTAGTTTTTCTAGGGTTTAAGCCAGTATATGGTGACCCATTAATACGGCGTGGACTTATATATTTTAATTTGTTAATTTAAAGCTTGCCAAAATATGACAGCTTTTTATATTTTCACAATCCGCTCATTTTTACAATACAGTGAACAGCATGCATTTTTGAGATAAAAAGGTAAAATTATCTCAAAGTTTTAAGTTAGCATGTTAAATGTTAAATACTGCCCAATTACGCCATTCCCATAGTTCTGGTTTCTGTACAATTAAAACGAATATTTCGAGACCATATCATGCATTTTTCGAGATAGTCACGGTGAATGAATTTTGACAAACATCTTACGTACGATGATTTTTCAGAATTATTACGAAAACAAAATATTTAATCGCGAAATATAAGTATCACGCAATTTACGAGACAGTAACGTGAATTTTCCTGGTAAGTAGTCAGTATTATTACGAAAACAAAATTTAAAAATTCTTATCGCGTTAACTACTCTGCTAACGTGATGACGGAAGTGGGCAGTATCGCAGCATGTTTGTTTAGATAAAATTGTATGAAGTTAAAGAGAAAAAGTAACATTAACTCCAAAAATACACGATAAATTATCTAGCTATCTCGAAATGAATTTTAAATGCACGATGCTATAGCATATATACCTTATACATATGAATACTTTTCTGTTAATTATGTTAGTTGTTGCTATAAAGTTGTATATATACTTCACTATCTCTGTCAAGTTTATATGTATTTGTTGTATCCTCACGGGTCTTATGACGCATTGGAATTATCTGAATAAACACTTCTATATAATTTCTTTATTTCTGTCTCATCATAGTACAAACAATCCATATTTACAATACAAATTACCCACATATATAGTACTATGTCAGTCTTAATAGAATATTGGAGACAATACAAGTATAAAATCAAGTGAGAAACACGATTTAATACAAAAGAACAGAGTATTCACATATTCAACTGCATAAAAGGTGTACCGCCATTGTCAATCGAGACCTTTGAAGGTTATGCAAGGCCATAACGATCATACATCTAAAAGTGTAATAAAAGGTTATCTAATCCGCTGTTTCGTAATCAATAATAGCAAAGTGGCATACATTAAAAACTATCTTAAAACATCATGTATTATCTCAAATCAGATATGAAATAAACTGTTGAACAACATCTGTTCACTTTTCAAGATAAAATAAGGCTTATACACACACATAAAATAATAATTATCACATTATTTATGTATAAAACAATACGAGTTCCTACATAAAGTAAGTGTTAGTCTATTTATACAGACAATTCCCCCTTCTCTGTGCAATGTATTGTAAAGGCTATGCAAAAGAGATGATTGTTTTATTTTCATAATCAACAAAACCGATACATGATTGAATTTATCAATTTCTGGACAAAAACAGTCCCGAAGAAATTAAATTATTTACATAAAATATGTTTGAGATTCTGAATTATCTATTGTTAATAATTGTATTATAACAAAACAAAACAACAAACTTGATTCATACTTATTTACCTTTGTGCACTGATTATATAATTGCGCAAAGTATTCCTTTAACAGTTACGCCTAATCGATACATTTAATCCGTTAATTGCTTGCGCGTAATCTGTGTTAATTAGTTTTCAACAGTTTTGATACTAATTATTTAAGTCATTTTCAACAGTTTTGATACTAATTATTTAAGTCAATTAAACTTATTGACTTCAAAGTAAAGCGGAATGTTGACATTTAGTTTTTTGAGTACTTTGAGTAAATTGAGAACTTAATGAATTGTATATATACTAAGCGTTTTTCATATATGTTATCTCTTTTTTGAGGTACAAATTATATCGTTAACTTGTGATATTGTCTGAAATAGTTAATATTCTACTATGGCTAATTTGTCTAAGCAACGTGCGGCTAGGTTTCCATGCGGTGACTGAAACTGTAATTGCGTTTCCGATTGTGTTCAATGTGCAAAAGTTGGTATCACAGCACGTGTCAAAGCATTGGTGTTGATGAACTAGCAATTTGGAGTGATCTTTCATTGGATTATATATGTGTTTCGTGCCGTACAATGGATGGAAAGGAATTTGATTACTTAATGGGGGTGCACAGATTGCAGAAGGTAAGAATGTATATGTGTGTAAATGATAAAAATTTCTTATTTTAAATACATAATTAGAGTTAAAAAAACTTATTCTTATACACGGGTATTGGCTGATTTATTTTAGTTCCGTGCTATATATGAATAAGTGGAGTATGTTAATTGACGATCACTGAAAACCCAATGGCAACAATCACAATCCGTATATTTACAAATAAGGGATGTTATTGTAATATTACTAGTTGTAAAAACTGAGTATGCTATAGTCCAAGTTAGATACAAGAGTAAAGTAGTTATTTTATATGTATACATTCTTATTTTAAATCAATATATACGTATAACTTAAATAATTTCACTTATATTATACGTTAAGTATAACACATTTAATTGTTATAGATTTATAAGTAATCCATTTATTAAGGGGATCAGAAAACAAGACTAAAATCTATATAACAACACATATATTAATATCGATCCCAATATGCAGCTAATGTTAAGAGCGTGTAATTTTCACGCCTTGGTGTACATATCAAACGATGTCTAATATACAATGCCCTCACGATTGACACTATATTTTAAAGCATTTAGCACGTACAATAACACACTGTCTCGTGCATATCATGTTAAAAGTTAAATATTTCCCCACAATATTAAGAAATAGAAATTTAATGGGGGTGCACAGAAAATATAACATAAAATAGGAATTACTAGCTTCAGTTTAGAAACTTCAACACACGCACGCACGACTCACGCACACACACACATATCCCAGTTTAGTAAAACGTATGATTAGCCTATTAAATTGACTCCTATGCAGATTTTTAAAATGTCTGATGGTAGCTGCAGACACGCCTAATTTCTTGTATAAAGAATGAACGAAAATAATGACCTCACACACCATGTGCTTTTCGAACGATATTGAGCAGCATGCAATACTACAGTGCGTAAAATATGATAATAAACTGATCAAAACTAATTAATTTACCAGATTTACATTATAATAACTTTGTTTTTTTTTAACGATCTAATGAAGGCTATTTATATTAACAATATTTTAAAAATATAATATTGCAATACCTGCGTTGAAATGATTTGTCATTGTAACAGGCAGTATTGTTAATACTGTTCCATTCAAAATCTATTCTAATTTTTAACCTGTGCAATAGAATATTCAAACACATGATAGCTTCCCCCAAAATCCGTTGGGAGGTCCATTTAAAAATGTTTAAAGATCAGACACGCCCATGCTCGCCATATAATAATTATTTAAGAATTATGCGTGCATTTTGACACACTAAACGTGTGTTTCTTACACATTATTATTAATCTATAAATGCGTCGTTAGTTCCTATTTAAATAATTATTATACCTGAACAAAATAGAACGAATAGTGTTTTAGGGCACGTCGACACATTAAATGGGTTATATATATATATATATATTATATAATATCAGTTATATCTTACACTAATATATGATGCATATTATATAATTCTTTCTATATAATATATATTTTGTATGTATATTGGGCGACTAAATTAAACGTTAAACGCCACGGAGTTAAACATTTTGAATATAATGTAATATTCGACACATATATATATATTATATAATACTTTCTATATAATATGTATTTTTATGTATATTGGGTGACTAAATTAAACGTTAAAAGCCAGGGAGTTAAACATTTTTAAACATTTATAAAATATATTATACATACGAGAGCGAGAGAGAGAGGGGGAGAGGGAGAGTGAGGGCTTAGGCGGATAAATTAAAATTAAATAGGAGTTGAAATAGAGCCCATGGGCTCTAATCCTGAACCTTCCGCGTCACCTCCGACTACTAATATAATATTTCAGTAGCTACAGTGAGCGAGAGATGTTACCTTTTTCATAATCGTGGGCATGCATTTTACAGCCTATCATTATCAAACGGACTATATGAAAGCCCACAATGGAGCCCATGAAATATGAACCTTCAACTTAACCCCCAAATTACTTTCAATGTACTGAAAAAAACTACCCGAAGGCATAATTAATCTTTGTTATGCTATATTGCATGTTTTTTTTCGGTCCAGAGTTATGGACGCAGGCAGATTAAAAGGTCCATAACTATTGACGCATACGGCCATAAAACTGGGGAATAGGTTCCTATGGTTCTTTAACGTGCTCGGAGGATAGACAGATACACGGGACCGCTTGTTATAAGAGCCAATCCGACGGACGAGGCTAAGGGAAAGTGTCTTGCCCAAGAACACACCGACGAATCACCAGTGACACCAACCCGGGACCTCCGGTTACAAATCCGCCGCGCTACTGACTGCGCCACGCCATATATATATATATATATTTCTAATACACCATCTCGTTATATTCAACGATATATCACTGCAACGTTTGCAACGTTAGGAGAATAAGCAAGTCAATGCGAACTATATCACTGTAACGTTTGCAACGTTAGGAGAGTAAGCAAAGCAAGCAGAAAGATTTCAGATGTGTGCGTTATTTTCACATTTTAGGGGACATCGTTTACGGTGAATTATCTTGTAATATATCACGTTTTTTCCTTCAATTGTAAACAATAATTTCAATACAATTAAACTCCAAAGCGTGATAAATTACACGATAATTCACCGTAAATGATGTTCTATTTCTTAAATAAAAGAGCATTTAACACCGACTTTTAAAAAATTACTAACTGATTTGTATAAGTTATTTATTATAAGTTGTTGGTAAATAATAATTTATAACTTAGATCTGAATGAATTTATAATAAAATAAAATAGTTTCAGTTAACAAAACTTGCGTAGTGTTACATATTTAAAGTCTTTCTAGTTCCAGGTTGTATTACGCATGTGTAAATACAATAGAATATTAAATGGGTGTCCGACGCTGCTTACAAGGGAAGTTATGGGATAACTATACACGGTGTATAAAGATCAGGGTCCGTATTCATAAAGCTTCTTAGCAATATGTTAACTTCAGTCAAAATGTACCAAGTGTTTAAACACCATTTTCTATCGATTTAAGACATATTCCTTATATTTTAACCATGCTATGGATTAATAAAACACCCGGCTAAAGATTTATCTTAAAATAGATACTCTGTAGTGCCGCTGAGAATTTAATAAGGATATTTGAAAATACGTAAGAATCTTAAATTTTGACAGAAGTAATATTTTCAACTTAAGTTGCTTTATGAATACGAGCCCAGCAATTTGAATAACTGTCTTCTTATGGAAATTAACAACGAAATGGCTGTTAACGGGACGTTAACACCTCATATTATTAAACAAATATTGGGACAGCAAATTCAGAGGGAGATGAGATTAAGCATGAAAGTTGACATCAGATATGCCTCAGGGAGCAAACCCAGGCGGGGCATAGGTCTGAAGCACTAACGCACAAAGCCTTATCCGCTAAGTAAGCAAAACATATACGTATATATACTCCTCAAAATAATTTAAGGACCGCAAGAATATTTCTCCATATGCTTACCAGTGAAATTGACTACATATCATTGTCAAACGGTTACACAGAATGTGTAAGCAATGTTACATTAAACGGGACATTGTTAGGTCTTCTGCATTAGATGAAAGAACACAATGTTGATATTCATTGTTCTGTTAATTAAAAAAGAGTCCCAGATTTTTGATAATTTCTAAAAATCCTTAATTTGTCCCAAAACAATAATACTAAAAGTTCTAATATTTTTCGTCCATTTATTCATTACTTTTAATCACTACCAATGAAACTATGAACGCGAAATTTTAATTTCCCCCGAAATTGACCAACCTTTGACAGTTTAAAGGCATACACCGAACAGTTTTGAAAAACACTGAATTTTTATCCCATTCAAAATGATGTAAATGTTCTAGATCTAGTTGCATATTTGGCACTGCACGCTTATCTGTAGATTAAATATAAAGAAATGGTGACAGATGTTTCTTAGGGAATCACTAGTCATGAAAATAATACGAAATAACATTTTTGGGTGATAAAAAACACTTTATTGAAATTACAAAATCTCTGTTTTCAATTATTATTGTTTTGGTGTAAAATGTTCCTAAAAAAATACAGAAACACAAAACAGTTCCCATGCAATGAAGCAAACTTTAATAGTATTGAAATAAAGAAAGGATGGTCCTTAACTTATTTTGAGGAGTATAATAACAAGATAAGCAAAGCAGATATGAATATGTTGACAAAGAACTTGTTGCGTTAGCCTAGATATTCTCACCCATGGTGTCTTTTGAAATGTAAATATTGAAACATCGTGACACTGCTAGAAGATAAATGTAAAATATCGATTTAGAATTATAATCGCTTTGTACAGATAGAAACTTGCCATACATATTTCGACCAATTAGAGGTACAATTAGACCAATTTGAATAATCGTGCTTGACACTGAACGTTTCCCTTTGAAAATGTAAAGAAGGTACACATAATTATAATAAGTATGAACTAGTTGTTGACGTAGGAACATATTCTCCCAATTATATTTCGAAAACGGTACATTCAGTTACTAGTATATCGTGACTCTCCAATAGTGAGTGTTTTTTTTCTTGTATGTTATGTATCGTATGTTTTTGTATTGTATTTTTTTTGCTAATGGCAACACGGTGAGATGTTAAAGGATGGTTGTTTTTTTAATGGTGATTTACGTCATTTTCACCATACTTTAGACTATACATGACAGTCGGTTATTTCGTAGACCTCCGATTATTTCCTGGGTAGAATCAGTACTGTATACCGCCCAACATATATAAGAATTTATACTTTCTCACTTACAAGTCAGGCTCCCAGTGTGATTCGAACTCGCAGCGGTGAGAGGCGAGAAGGTTTCAAACGCAGCGTCTTTACCATCTCGGCCACGGAGGTATTTGAGCTGTTAAAAGAGCCTCCGCCCCTTGGTTTCATGAAATAAAATCAAACACACTGGTCAGCAATGATCTTCAGCGTTAAAACAAACGGAAGTGATCGTGAAAAGATTTGACTCGGCGATTTTTTGTTGTACTATTCGATTTTAATATTTAAAAAAAAATCAAATGCGGCTAGTGCCTTGAGAAGTGCTTGTTTGTATTCGACGTAAAAACGAATAGATAATGATATGTTATTTTAGTATGATTGGTTCGGCATGTATCGGACTGTCAAGTAAATTAACGAAGCCGTTCTGGGTATGGTTAAAGTTCGGCATATATCGGAAAATGACTGTCGCGGAAATTGTCAAAGTAGTAACGGGTATGGGTATGGTTCAAGTTCGGCATGTATCAGAAAATGAATGTCACGGAAATTGACGAAGCAGTTCTGGGTATGGTTCAAGTTCGTCATGTATCGGAAACTGAATGTCACGGAAATGGACGAAGCAGTTCTTGGTATGGTTTAAGTTCGGCATGTATCGGAAATTGAATGTCACGGAAATTGACGAAGCAGTTCTGGGTATGGTTCAAGTTCGACATGTATCAGAAACTGATTGTCACGGAAATTTACGAAGACGTTCTGGGTATGGTTCAAGTTCGACATGTATCAGAAACTGATTGTCACGGAAATTTACGAAGACGTCCTGGGTATGGTTTAAGTTCGACATGTATCGGAAAATGACTGTCGCGGAAATTGACAAAGTAGTTACGGGTATGGGTGTGGTTCAAGTTCGGCATATATCAGAAACTGAATGTCACGGAAAGTGATGAAGCAGTTCTGGGTAAGGTTTAAGTTTGGCATATATCGGAAACTAAATGTCACGGAAATTGACGAAGCAGTCCTGGGTATGGTTCAAGTTCGTCATGTATCGGAAACTGAATGTCACGGAAATGGACGAAGCAGTTCTTGGTATGGTTTAAGTTCGGCATGTATCGGAAACTGAATGTCACGGAAATTGACGAAGCAGTTCTGGGTATGGTTCAAGTTCGACATGTATCAGAAACTGATTGTCACGGAAATTTACGAAGACGTTCTGGGTATGGTTTAAGTTCGACATGTATCGGAAACTGAATGTCACGGAAATTGACGAAGCAGTTCTTTTTATGGTACGGGTTCGGCATGTATCAGTAACTGACTGTCACGGAAATTGACGAAGCAGTTCTTGTTATGGTTCGGGTTCGGCATGTATTGGAAACTGGCTGTCACGGATATTGACGAAGACGTTCTTGTTATGGTTCGTGTTCGGCATGTATCGGAAACTGAATGTCACGGAAATTGACGAAGCAGTTCTTGTTATGGTTCGGAATCGGCATGTATCAGAAACTGACTGTCACTGATATTGACGAAGACGTTCTGGGTATGGTTCGGTTTCGGCATGTATCGGAAACTGACTGTCACGGAAATTGACGAAGCAGTTCTTGTTATGGTCGGGTTCGGCATGTATCGGAAATTGACTGTCACGGAAATTGACGAAGCAGTTCTTGTTATGGTTCGGGTTCGGCATGTATCGGAAACTGACTGTCACGGATATTGGCGAAGACGTTCTTGTTATGGTTCGGGTTCGGCATGTATCATAAACTGACTGTCACGGATATTGACGAAGACGTTTTTGTTATGGTTCGGGTTCGGCATGTCTCAGAAACTGAATTTCACGGAAATTGACGAAGCAGTTCTTGTTATGGATCGGGTTCGGCATGTATCAGAAACTGACTGTCACGGATATTGACGAAGACGTTCTTGTTATGCGTTTTTCATGGACGTGCACATAACATTCTACACAAATGAGAGCTAAATGCAAATACAAACTCTTCATAATTATAATCATCGTGTTGTGCGTTAACAGCTGTTATAATGATACCACATAGAAGGAGTCACTAGCTACCAACACTTGCTATTTCAATTAGGGTCAACCAGTTAAATAAGCCGGTGAGATATTACTGCTATTGCACACATTTTTTTGTTTGTTATGTCAGTGAAGGAACTACTTATGTCCTTAGGTGTTAATTGTATATTCAGTGCATTACACTGATGGTCCCCATTGATTTGACACTTGTAAATACTCTCCTTGGCTTATCTGATTAGTGAGCGTAACAGGGCCAATGCAGGAACAACTGTACAGCTGTTAAATAAAATCATGACTTTTTTTATAAAACAAGAGGTCAATGACCTTGAAGCTCTACTGATTGATTTTGATTTCAGGAAGTAGCCGCTACAGACTTGTTTTTTGAAAAATTATTTTTAGCCGTGGCGGCCATCTTGAATTTCCGGCCGTCAAGTAGTTTCAGAGGAGTAGTCGCTACAGGTTTTCATTATATAACTCTATGTAAACAAAGATGGCAACTGGCAGCCACGTTTAACGTCGAATCAAAATAATGTTTGACTCTGATAACCATCATGTCATGCTGATCATTTTACAAAAAGTCCCATATCAATATCACTTATAGTTTTCAAGATGTAGTCGCTACAAACTTCTTTTTTAAAAATCTATTTTTAGCTGTGGCGGCCATCTTGAATTTCTGGCCGATCTGAAATTTTGCTAGGATCAATTAAACATTAAGAGCAACATTCCTGTAAAGTGTCATGAAAATCCGCCAGGTAGTTTCAAAGGAGTAGTCGCTACAAGTTTTTACTATATAACTCTATGTAAACAAAGATGGCCGCTGGCAGCCATGTTTAACGTTGAATCAAAAAGATTTTTGACAAGGACCAACATCATGTCATGCTGATCATTTTAGAAAAAGTCCCATATCAATATCACTTATAGTTTTCAGAAGTAGTCGCTACAAACTTGTTTTTTAAAAACCTATTTTTAGATTTGGCGGCCATCTTGGATTTCACATCAACATGAATTTTTGCTAGGATCAACTAGACCTCATGGGCAACATTTCTATAAAGTTTCATGAAAATCCATTCAGTAGTTTCAGAGGAGTTGTCGCTACAAAAATAAGTTTACGGACAGACAGACGGACGGACGGACGGTAGACGGACGCCGCACCACGGCATTTGATGGAAAACTCGGAGATTGTCTACATAAATCAGGTGATTTCAGCAAGTGAGAAATCCAAATCCTGATTTTATCCGAAGATTTGGCAGGCCTAGCTGCTACTGCGTACACCGTCGGAACCTACGTTCGACTGCATTACGTTACTCTTCATTAATCACGTAATCAATCACGCTTACGACGATTTACTGTATATCACTTAGTTACTGAAAAACAGAGCTTAACGCATCAATCTAATGTTGATGCCTTCATCGCCGTCGCCGATGGAAAACGCCACCACTTGTATTCCTGTTTTTTCCTTCGAAAAAGACAATTTTTCCTTCGAAAAAGACAACAACTGACTATTAGTAGTTATTGTTCATAAGACATGCTTCAGAACATTTTAACTAACAATCAGTTGGCATGTTCGTGTCTATGTCAGCTCAATCTACATATTTAAGAACGTAAACTAGGCAAAGAGCATTTCCAGTATATCCAATTTAATCGTTATATGTGTAACTGAGATATAACCTCCATTAAAAGGCGGAGCTAATTGGCGGAACTACTTTCAAAATATCTCTTTACTATGGTATACGATAAACCTCTTTGGAATCTAATGCTTCCCATGAATGATACATCAATGAAAATAAATTATGCAGGGATGCTAATTTACCCCACCCACTAAATTATTTTGATAAATAAGTAGGCTTGTGCAACTCTACAAACTGTGCCATTTATTACAGTATATGGATTTCCAAGCTGTGTTATTGACCGTCTGTGCCATATTAGTATCGTATATGCTGACATTATAGATCTATTTGAATCAATATAGCTGAAATGTATCTGAGCTGTCCATACAATGCATGTGTCAAAGCTGCCCCTACACTGCGTATGTCAAAGCTGCCCCGACACTGCATGTGTCAGAGCTGACCCTACACTGCGTATGTCAAAGCTGCCCCGACACTGCATGTGTCATAGCTGTCCATACAA
Source organism: Cyrtodaria siliqua (assembly GCA_037043455.1). NCBI lineage: Eukaryota > Metazoa > Mollusca > Bivalvia > Adapedonta > Hiatellidae > Cyrtodaria > Cyrtodaria siliqua. The sequence continues at coordinate 1,791 of JAWPHD010014730.1, read as the reverse complement.
TGCATATGTGAAAGCTGACCCTACACTGCGAATGTCAAAGCTGCCCCGGCACTGCATGTGTCATAGCTGTCCATACAATGCATATGTCAAAGCTGCCCCTACACTGCATATGTCAAAGCTGCCCCGACACTGCATGTGTCATAGCTGTCCATACACTGCATGTGTCAAAGCTGACCCTACACTGCATATGTCAAAGCTGCCCCGACACTGCATGTGTCATAGCTGTCCATACACTGCATGTGTCAAAGCTGACCCTACACTGCATGTGTCAAAGCTGCCGCGACACTGCATGTGTAGCTGTCCATACACTGCATGTGTCAAAGCTGACCCTACACTGCATATGTCAGAGCTGTTCCTAAACTGCACGTGTCATAGCTGTCCCCGACACTGCATGTGTCATAGCTGTCCCCGACACTGCATGTGTCAGAGCCTTCCCTACAATACATGTGTCAGAGCTGCCTCTACACTGCATGAGTCAGAGCTGTCTACAACAACTGACTGTCCCAGCACGACTTTACATGGCAACAGTGGGATATCAACATCCTGCTTCAATGGCTATTGGTGAACCCAATAAGCAAGATAAAAGTTGCACTCATTGTATTTGATTTTGTATACTAATTGTTCATAATGTTACATTGGCACCTGCTTAAACAATGTTACCGTTAAAACTATTTATTAAGTACTGATTCACATTGTTTTGGCATGTATGTTGTTTTAAATTCCGTTGACCGTACATTCAATGGCAAATTTCATGAAGCCCAATTTAGCCTTTGTCTTTCACTAAGTTCACTGCTCCCAGCGTTAGAACTGCCTAGCGTTTAGAACTGCATATGCAGTAGCTATAGTATAACTTGCTGTATGGAAGTGTTATAAAGCCATGATATAAATAGCATTATACATTAACTAGTGTAATAAATATGCAAATGAATCATCACTTTCTTTTCAGTTCAGCTCGGTCTACAATCAGACTTGGCTCACCAGTAGAATTCAATGAGACTTCATACATTATTAGGTAAATATTAAAATAGACAACATACTATACACAAATTACATAACTCTGTAACCTATTTTGACAAGTTATGCCACTGTTTTATACTTAGTCAAATTGTATTTAATGAGTATGTAAACTGATAATCGTAGGACTGAAATACATTCTATGAATACATATTTAGTTCTGACAGAAGGAGATACATAGTTATCTCCAATCTTTGCAATTCAAAATTTTACATAGAATTATTTTTACAAGTGCAAGATTATATGAATGTGGAATGCCAGAAAACGAACCGTGCTTTTTTGGGGTAAATTTCTAAAGAAAGTTATTTTACATTTATTTTTACAGTATGACTGTAGTTCATTTGAAGAAAAAATGCAATATTTTGGTAAAAATTAAACCAGAGGATATTTTTCTAGGCACTAAGTGACATTGACAATATTTTATTTATTTTATTGCTTAATTATCTATATAAAGTATATATTCTTGCAAAATTAGAAAATGTCTTGCAATTTATAACAAGTTAAACGGTTTAGACATATTGAACTGTTCTCAATACACATGTACTCATTAGCAAACGGTAATAAAATTTTAAAAAAAAATAGTAAAAAAGATTGAATGTAATTCAGGATATATCTTAATTATAGGTTTAATATTAAGCAGAAATTTAGCTGTATGGTATATATATTGTATAACCATTCGTTATATGATCACATTCTCAATAGCGTGAGCAGAGAGGTACTGTTAAAAGCAACACCTGTATTGTATGTGGTCGTACAAATAACATCTGCATAATGTAT
>JAWPHD010014729.1:0-59434 GCA_037043455.1 Cyrtodaria siliqua | reverse complement strand
TCACTGGAAGGTTTAACAGTTTTAGATAAAAAAAAAGCTAATATTAACTGTTCCTGAAGACCAAACAGAGATTCCTCCAGACAAACAAGTGAAATCATTAGAAGAATTATATATAATATATTTCAAGAGTGGATTTTCAACAAGATGGTTTCAATTACTTTCTAACTAATCAAAAGAAATTCATTGGAGAAAGCAAATATATTTCCAAACTTATACAGGATTTGCCAAAATGATACCGACTATAGATCATAACGCAGATATAGAGATTTCTTGCCAAACTGATGGAACTACTTACAATTTGATTCAAGATGCCGTTATTATTGATCCACCTCTCTAATATGGGCCCAGCAACAGCTGGTTACAATATCTTTGTAGCGACATTTACTGCTGGAATAATCCTGAATCGGTATCTGGCGGCAGTGTCATATGTGTGACTAGACTCAACGAGTTAAACATGAAGATAATGGAAGCAAAGAAAGCATTTGTTGTGTGTCCTGGGTCAACTTATGATACAACTCAAAGATACCTGCCTAACAACACGAAAATGTATAATTGAAACTGTAAGTGAATTATGTATTTAAATTTTATATTTAACCTGTTTAATATATATCTCAAGTGGGTTGTGTTGTCTAAGCAATTGTAGAATGGTCATATTTCTTGCGCTAGGCTAGCAGTAGCCTCTAGCAATTGTAGAATGGTCACATGTCTCGCAACACTTGTCTATCACTTCTACCATGATACATCTTCCACTGTTGTCTGTTTTATTTTTGCCATGATAGATAAAAACAATAATAATAAGGATAAAGATTTAAGCATATTACTTGCAACTGGAAAATTCTAATTAAATATAAATTACTATTAAATGTCATATAATGAACTTTTCTTAAAGGGTTACTAAATTGCTAAAACAATTAAATAAAATAAATATGTCTTAAATGGGGAGCAAAATTCTATATTTTGATCAATTACATTTTGATACCAAAAAGCTATTTAACTTCGATTTGAGAATTATTCTGCTCTTTATGAATTGTTATGTAAATCAGGTTATAACACTGTACAAGTAGTTCAAATAAATGTCCAGTGATCTAGTGATGTCATGTAGAGATACCAGTGAAAGGACAAGGCAGACAAAAGTTGAAATAATTAAGAAAATAATACAAATAACCGTTCAGATATTTGAGGAATATAGTTGTTGGTATTTGCACATTCAGGTGTTTTTTTGGCTTGTTTTTATAGCCGAAATTCGGTCATATTCCCAATGCCAAAACATCTTTTTTTCCCAATTAAGAGGAAAAATTCCAATTTTTTTTTTATTTTTTTTAAAGTGTGCCAATCCAATGATTGGGGGTTTCAAAAGCTTAAATAAATGCTTCTGTTTATCTTGGTGTACAAAAAACAGTATTAAAGATATAATAATGAAAGGAATGCTTTACTTTATATTTTTCTCCTGAATTTTATTAAAAATCGCCGCTAAAATTCCCAATTCCAGGGGTACGGGTCATAGTTCCCAAAATGATGAAAAAAAGCCCTGACATTGTTTGACAGTGTTACCTGCCGAATCCGAGCACTGTGCTATCACGAATTCCTGTCTAAACCGACTTTTCTTTTACGTTCCCGTTTTCTTCCCTTATATATTTCTATTAATTTAAACAAAACTGGTATAATCCGAACACTGTACAGTCCCAAAACAACATTTTGTATACAGAAACATATATCCAATCCTATCCGCTAAATGTATTGTTGTTGGCTAAATTCTAATTACCGGAATGGTCATCTTCAGTCACGAAAGGTGTGATAATCAATGACCGTGTTTTCATCCGCAGGTTATTACGGTACACTGTATTGTTAATTGTGTTTGACAAATAATGAGGTGAGTGAATTTTGAGCAATACAATGCAAAAACATGTAGATATGCTTACTTGTTGCAAACAAAATTATCACTTTGACTTCGTCTGTGACAGTGTCAGATGTTTTGAAAACATTAGAAAAAATCAAAAACTTTGCTGTTTATAAAAACGAAGCTTTCTTAGAAAAAAACAAATGAACTCATAAGTATTGCATAAGAATGCATATTAAAAAAAAAATCTGAACCTAAATAAACAAAACTGGAAATGTTTTTTAAATAAATGTAGCCATCACATACATACATCACTGAGTAGCGTACATCATATGCTTAATGCTTTGTTTAGTAAAATATTATACATGTGTGAAATAAAGGAAAACCCGGCTTGGTGATTGGGACTGAGGCAATGTTTGTCTTCTCTCATAAATGAAAATTTTGATTGAAAATTTAACTACCGTATTGTTCCTTTTACATTTTTCAAAAGTGGGGGCGTTTATTAGAGTATATAACTGTTCATTCATTTACCCTTATGTAACTCTATTATAACTCTAAAACCCTTAGGTGCAATTACTTGAAATACACATGGATAAAAGTTTTTTGTGGATATATTAGTTGTGTTATGCGGATTAATACCACTTTTTAAGGTAAGGTTTTTTACTTTATGCACGGTGGGTGTGGGCGTTTACTCACGGTGCCTGGGGGGGGGGGGCGTTTATTAGGGAGGGGGGCGTTAAAAAGGAACAATACGGTACCTGTCTATATCGGATCCCAATTTGTTGGGCCCGAGGGTGGTCAGATTCGGCAGGTAACCACTGTATAAGGGGAAGAGGAAAATATGCAATCTTTTTTATGGTAATGACTAAGAGTAAATATTTTACATTAATGCTAGCCTTTAAACAAACTTCATTTTATGTTCAGTTGAAGGATTCAGCCATTAAAAATATCTTTGCATCGATCAATTCAATTTCTTAGGATGAACTTAAAATATTATAAAGCCAGCATTTGCTGAGTGTTAAATTAAACAAACTCCATTTTATGTTCAGTTTAAGGATTCAGCCATTAAAAATACCTTTGCATCGATCAATTCCGTTTCTCTCTTACTTTTGTATGCTTGACATTTAGTTCATGGACTTCATCAACCGCAATATATAGAAGGGAGCTGACAAGTATCTTTTATCTTAAACTATCTTAGTTAACATAAAGTTTTACAATTTATATATATATACAGGGTTCGACACTAACGCTAGTCCGCTAGTCCTGTGCCCACCTGTTTTCAGGAGGACTACCTAACGTGAAAGTTGGCTAGTCCGTCGGACTAGTAATTTTTCGAGCATTATGGCCATAAAATACACATTCCTAATATAGGGCCTGGGTCACTCGATTAGTAAAACTTTGCTATGATTTGGCCGACTTTGTTTTTCTATCCATGTGGGGCGAACGTAAATTTCGGGTTATTTTCAACAATTTCAAATGTGATTAACCGCATAATTAACAAAACCCTCTAAAATACACAATCAGCGCGTGTTTCACAAGTACCTAATTTAATCCCATTATCATTAAATAACAACCCGACTCTTATCTAATCAGGGCAATAGCCTAATTATCGATCAGTATCGGTTTGCCTGAGGCAAGATGTAAATAACCGCCATGTTTCCTCGTTAGTCAATCACGTGATTAGATCATGTACGCATTCTATTCAAGTAAACCAAGCCGTCGTATTTTTCCGTTTGGTGAATAATTAAAAAACGTACTACAAACTACTGTGCACGGGCGGGGTTATGATTCGACGAGATAATTTGAAACTGATTTCTCCTGCGATAAATAAATTTAAAAGGCGGTTATAATTATATGATTGACATCGGCACAGTTGTAAAGAATATTTGCGGCGGGCGTCAATAAGCAAAAGCGCAAACTTCTATTGCGTGTTTTACTGACGGCTATTTAATTATGAAATAAAGAAATTTGTTTGGTATAAAGCGAGTTTGTGATTGCTTTATAGACGAGAGAAATCAATGGAAATGTATTGAATCCTACGATTAGTCATAGCCATAAATAACTTATCTATGTCTATGGATTAGGTAATGATTTTGGGTTTTGTTACTCAATGCGGGTATGACTGAAAAAATAAGTTTTGGGTAATTGTCGAATAATTTGTATTGTTCAATAAAAATGAAACGAAGACCAGAATAATATTGCATTCGGTTAACAATTGTGTCAAGTTGGTTAGGGTTGAAAATGTATCTAAATCTGATGAAAGCCTGCCTGGGGAGAAACCGAAAAAAATAATAAAGATTTACGATTTCAGTTGGTATCTTCAAGACGAAAAGGGTTTTTGGCACTGTTCCCTTTGAAGTTTGTCTCCTGTTGTACACCTGTTGTTTTTTTTATTGCTAAATACACCGTTCTTAGGAAGGACCATCTAGTTCTCAGGAGGACTACTAGTTTTTTAAAGTCACTAGTCCTCCGGACTACCCGTTTAAAAAAGTTAGTGTCGAACCCTGATATATAAAGAAAAGTAAATGAGGTCAATCTGCCAACTTCAAAAAGATGTATCATGCAAAGGTGTGGACAGTTTGATGGGACTAGGCTAACAGTATAGGCAGTTGTACCAAGAATACACTCACCCGAATGGTAGCCATAGTACGAGTTTTTAATGTCGTCCAGGTGTAAGTGCGCCCGTCTATATGCATCTAACATCATGTGCACAATTTTGGGTCGCTGTGAACTACTTTTGATGAAAAAGGATTTTGGTGTGTTAGTCCCCCTCGCCCCTCCCCCAGAATACAGAAATTCTGCCCTTTTATATGTCTGTTGTGGAAGGGACGTAATATGTGATCATGCATGATGGGCGGGAAGGCTGGCGGGTGGCGGGCAAAAATTTAATGTCCCGTCAGTAAATTGAGTCAAGTTCGATAATCAGTAACACTGGAGTTATTACAGTCTACTCGCATAATCCGAACCAGTCTAAAAATTGTGACAAGCGCAACGTTTTGTAGCAGACCACAATAATATACATGTACGAGTAAAACTGTAGTTGGTGATGTTTTTAGAAAGATTAACTCTTACAGAAAAGAATACTAATGTAAGTAACAATGAATACCTTACCCACTGCAAAAAAATGTATGATTGATATAACTGGTACCCCTTAAAGGATGAACATTGATTAAATTGAGGATGTCCACTCAATATATTTATTAATTTTAATCAAAATCTAATCAACTTTGGACACACTGCTTATAGCCAATCTCAGTCAAGTTTGATAAGCCAGATTGCACCATTAACCCCGGAGTTATTGTCCCTGTAATGATGAAAATTGTTGAAATTGATGAAATACACTTAATAACTTGAGTAATTTAACCGTATATATTTAACCAAACATAGAAACATGTTTATGGGCAATATATTTATGTCAAGTTTGATAACCAGCCAGATCGCATCAGAAAGACTGAACTTGTTTCCCTTAAATTACACTTTTAATAATGTAAAAAATTTGAGGCTTCAGTGACTTTATGTACGATGATTGTGTCAAGTAGGGGATTTAAACTAAACGTGTGTTTCTAAGAGTTGTTACATGTGTTAGAGTAAGTCAGTAAACATGTCGCATTTTCAGCAGGAAAGCTTGACTTGTAAGTGAGAAAGTGTCGATTCTTACCGATGGCGGGAAGTTAGTCCACAATATTTGTTCTACCCAGAAATAAATTGGTGGTCTGCCTCCACCACGAAAATATTGACCATCATATGTAGCCTTGCTTAAATGTTTTGAAAAAGACGTAAAGCACCATTCAACCAACCAACCAACCAACATGACTAAAGTAATATATTTTGAATAACTTGAAAGCATTTGTGCTAGAATAAATCTATATACATGTATATAAACAATTTACATTTCAGTTGTATAATCCTAATGATGTGACATGTGACACTGCATTTGAAACATTCAAATATGTGATTGGAGAGACACCTTACTCCAGGACAGCAGCCTACACTCTATCAGCAGACAAAGGTTACATAACCAAGTTGTATGGCAGCATAGTTGACGGAGACAAGGTGGACATACATGCCGGTACATCTAAAGGAAACATCATGAAGGTAAACAATCAGAGATAGTCATCAGGGTGACATATTGATTCATGGTTAATTAGCCAGGGCTAGGATTAAAAACAAATCTGTATCAGCGATTTTTCCGTACTTTTGGGAATGGTACCGGTACCCATTCTGTTGGGAAAATTGAGTTGTTTTGTCTTAAATTGGGAATCAAACAAAAGCAATATTGTATCATATGCTTAAATACTGTGCAAACACATTACCATGTATACATTCTCTTGTAGTATTACATTACCCACACCTAAACGAATATGTTCCCCCTAAGGGCCTTCTTCTTCCATTAATGTTGGGAATGTTTTCACTCCTATTGGATAAAAAACATATTTTTTGCCATTTGGAATGTAACAATTTTTTGGTACCACTTTTATAAGGAAAAACAAATGTGTAGAGTTAAATTTGAAATGTACTAGGCCAGCTTACTTTATATAAAAATAGGATTTAACATTGTTAAAAGTTGTGGGGGGGTTGAGGGAGGGTGTGTGTGTGTGGGGTGGGTGGGTGCGAACTGCAGGGGTCACGCGATTAGACGAAGTCGCTAAAAACTTCGCTTTAATTTGGCCGACTTTGCTTTTTTATTCATGTGAGGCGAAATTTGAGTCGCCGTCGTTTTCGGCAAATTCGGGTCAATTTCGTCAATTTCAAATGTGATTAACCTCATAATAAACAAAAGCCTCTAAAATACACAAATATCACACGTACCTTATTTAATCCCATTACCATTAAATAACAACCCGACTCTTTATCTAATCAGGGCAATAGCCTAATTATCGATCTTTATCGGCTTGCCTAAGGCGAGATGTGAATATTAACCACCATGTTTGCTCGTTAGGTGATCACGTGATCAGATCATGTGGGGAATCATGTGCGCATTCTATTTAAGTAAACCAATCAAAGCTGTTGTATTTTTTAGTTTGGTGAATAATTAAAAAACGTACTACAAAATACAGCGCAAGGGCAGGGTTATGACGAGGTACTTTGAAAAAAATATTTATCTCCGATAAATACATTTAAAAGACGGTGTATATCAATTATATGATTGACATCGGCACAGTTGTAAAGAATCTTTAATAAGTAAAACTGCGAACTTTGATTGTGTGTTTTATTGACGGCTAATTATGAAATAAAGAAATGTGTTTGGTATAAAGCGAGCGAGTTTGTGATTGTTTTCTTGACGAGAGAAATCAATGGAAATGTGTTGTATCCTATGATTAGACATAGACAACACGTACCTATTTTTATGGATTAGTTAATGATTTTTTTTGTTACTCAATGCGGGTATGCATGAAAACTAAGTTAAGCTAACCTCAAATTATCGAATAATTATTATTTTTCAATAAAAATGAAACGAAGACCAGAGCGCCATTTTGAATCATTGACCAAAGAGGAAATGTAAAACGAATTTTGATTGGCTAAAACAAGCTGCATGTTAGACTGTGTTTTTTTTACTCAGGTGTAAATAAACTTGTACTGTTGAGTGTACTTTTGTTGTTTACTCAAGTTTCAATAAAATAAAAATCCCCACGCCCGTGTTCAACTTTTATTACGATCATATTAAATTTATTAACTGGTGTTTCCAGGTTATTAACTCTTGCTTGTCAATTTGAAGGTGTTGACAGTTTGAGAGGTTTCTCGAAATGAGATGCATTGTCTTGTGGCATCACCTATTAAACGCATTTTCCTAACACATCGTGTCAGCACCTACTCAAACTTGTGAAGTAATCAAGGACAATTAAGGAATTGACATTTTTCTGCGTATATGTATTGTTACATGTTTGTTTAATAATCACCATAGTCATCGTTGTTTGCGGTCAGATTAGCAAAAACCAAACACTTCACACATTTTCCCAGTCAATTAAACCCTTTATGAATAATCAAGATTCTGCGTTGTCAAAATTCAGAATCGTCTCAGGCTAATCTGACCGCAAACAACGATGACTATGGTGATTATTAAACAAACATGTAACAATACATATATGCAGAAAAATGTCAATTCCTTAATTGTCCTTGATTACAACGCCGAGGAATACGGTATACGATTTCAGTTGGTACATGTATGTTCAAAACAGAAAGTGTTTTTGACACTGTTCACTTTGAAGTTTGTAAGGCCGTGGGAAAATAATAACAATAATAACAAAATAATAATAATAATGCTTTATTAGTAGTATGCATTATTGTAGTTATTATAACAGTAATAATCCCAATACAAATAATTAATAAAATAACATGCAATTGGGTAAGAATTGGTTAACTGGATATTTAATCGTCCGTCTCATGTTGACCGACCTCAAGACTCCCTGTTTTGAAAAACTTCTCCCTGTTTTGACTGGAGGGAGAAGCACTTCTCCCTATTTTTGGAGTCTGGCTTGACCCCTGGAACTGATGTTCATTATAAAACTTACTGCTGTGTGTGTGTTTATGTCATCAAAACACATGACAGCTCCATGTCATATTAATATATCTCACACACAATATAATTGAAACACAATATAATTTATAGCCACAAATATTTCAGCTTTTCTTTTGCAAACTACATTATATTCTGTTGTTTTTTCCATTGGTATGCTAAATGTTGGCATATTTTAATGTGAAGAAAGATGGCAAATATTGTTAGCGTCAGTATCGAACTTGCTTCATGTTTGTGTTATCTTAAAAAAAAAAGAAGACCAAAACAGCTATTAAAAAAGGTTGAGGTCAAACAGAATTGACATCTTATAATTAAATTATGTAAATCATGCAATTCCTCAATATTGATGATTCCTCCAACGTGCGCAGTAAAAACAATGTTTATCACGACATCATATGTTGATCATTTTGTGCCAGTGTGCCAAATGGTCATCTGCACAAAGTAAAAATGAACGACAAAATACACATTTCTATAAAAATAAGATTATTCAATGAAAAATAATAGTCAAGCAATTTATATCGATCAAACACAGTATGAAAGTATACAATAACCAGATAACAAGTTTATCTGTATGGCAAAATATTACTTAATAGAACTTGTTTTTGCGGAGGACTAAAGCTCTTGAGCTTCATATCTTAGTATTGCTGACATCAGTCAAGTCAGGGTTATATATTACAGACTTTCATAATCGATTATCATAATCAAATGCCTAAGTAACTGATGATCAGTTACAGTTGATTGATATGTACATAACTAGGTAACACAGTAAAGAACATTCATATGATGATGGATCGTTACAGGAAACAAGTCCTAAACATACAAGTCCTTACTTTACAATGGTAAAGAACTCTACGAAACTCCAGATTCCAAAAAGCTATTACCGTTATGTCTTAAAAGTTGAGTCCACTGCAAATCAATAACACGAGAACGTACAATTGAATTGTCTTCATAATTGTAACACATGAATATGATTGAATAACTGGCAGTAATTTCAATGTTAAGAATATTGAGCATGAAGGTTCTACCAGCATTTTGATATTATATCGATATAGTTATTAGTATCTAGGGCAGTTGTGCTATACCTGCGTAATGGTAAATTACTATACATACTGAACAATATCATACGCATATGTATTGGAAGGTCCCGTATCAGCAGTATCATGATATGGCAAAGTGTCTATCAAGCAAACTTAATACGCATTATGACGATGCATTTTTAGCTCGACTATTCGAAGAATAAGAGAGCTTATGTAATCACCCCGGCGTCGGCGTCGGCGTTGGCGTTGGCGTCGGCGTCCCACATCAAGGTTTGCGTGTAAGCTGTGTTTACAAGTCTATATCTCTTACATTTCTTATCCTACCACAACCAAATTTGTTCATGGGCTTCCTTGTAGCATTATCTTAAGGGCTGCATAAGCAATTTTGGTTCCTGTAACCCATGGGCTCCCATGAAACGCAAATTATGATAGCCCATAAAATGTGTCCCATTTTACATCAAATTTTGCGTGTAAGCTGTGTTTACAAGTCTATATCTCTTACAATTCTTACCCTAGCACAACCAAATTTGGCCATTAGCTTCCTTATAGCATTATCGTAAGGGCTGCTTAAGTAATTTTGGTTCCTGTAACCCCTAGGCTCCCATGGAACCCAAATTCTGATAGCCCTTAAAATATGTCTGTTTCACATCAAATTTTGTGTGTAAGCTGTGTTTACAGGTCTATATCTCTTACATTTTTTGTCCTAGCTGAACTAAATTTTGGAATTGGTTTCCTTATAGTATGTTGTAAAGGGTTGGATAAGTAATTTTGTCTTCTGCAAATTATGGGCTCCCATGGAACCCAAATTGTGATGGCCCATAAAATGTGCAATAAATGCAGATCTAGGTTTGCATGTAAGCATGTATATATCTATAAATTTGGTTTGGGATTTGTTATAGCATTATGCATCTTATTACTTCACCCATATTGGGTCATGGGCTCCCTCCTCCCCCCCCCCCACCCACCTCTACCCCTGCCCCCACTCCCCTCCACACCTTTTTTTTTTTTTTTTTTTTACATATTTTTGTGTTGTTTTAGTCAATTCTTACAAATATATGTTGCAACCCTCCCCGGCCCCACCACCCCCTACGCCTCTCACCCCATCACCTCCCCCCCAACCCACCCCGCACCAGACTTGAATATTTTTATTTTTTTTTACATATTTCTGTGAGCTTTTGTCAATTCTTACACAAATATGTTGCAACCCTCCCCGTCAAACCCCGCCTCTCACCCCATCACCCCACCCACCACGCCCCACACTTGAATTTTTTTTATTTTTTTTTTTTAAATAGTTCTGTGTTGTTTTAGTCAATTTTCATCACCTCCCCCCCACCCCACCCCGCCCCAGACTTGAAACTTATTTTATTTATTTTTTACATATTTCTGTGAGCTTTTGTCAGTTCTTACACAAATATGTTGCAACCCTCCCCGTCAACCCCCAACCCCACCCCCACCACCCCACCCCCGCCTCTCACCGCATCACCCCACCCACCATGCCCAACACTTGATTTTTTTTAAAAATATTTCTGCGTTGTTTTAGTCAATTTTTACACATATATGTTTCCCCATCCACCCCCCACCCCCCACTCCCCACCCCCGCTCCCCCCACCCAATCCCCACTTGAAAATCTAATTTTGTTGTTGTTTTAGTCATTTCTTACACATATATGTTGCAAACTTCCCATCCCCCAACCACACGCCTCTCCACCCTCCCCCACCACCACCACCCCACCCTACTTGAAACTTTTTTTTTTACATATTTTTGTTGTTGTTTTAGTCAATTCTTACACATATGTTTTGCCCCCTCCCCCCGCCCCAACCCACTCCTGCCTCTCCCCCCACTCTCCCCCAGACCCCACCCCCACTTGAAACTTTTTTTTTTTTACATATTTCTGTGTTGCTTTTGTCAATTCTTACACATATATGTTGCCCCCTCATCGCCCCTCCACCCCACCTCCACCCGCCTCTCCCCCCCCCCCCCCCCCCCCCCGCTCCATCCACCCCAACCCCCACTTGAATTTTTTTTTTTTTTACATATTTTTTTTGTTGTTTTAGTCAATTCTTACACATATGTTTTGCCCCCGCCTCCAACCCACTACTGCCTCTCCACCCGCTCTCCCCCACACCCCACCCCCACTTGAAACTTTTTTTTTTACATCTTTCTGTGTTGCTTTTGTCAATTCTTACACATGTATGTTGCCCCCTCCCCCCGCCCCCAACCCACTCCTGCCTCTCCCCCCACTCTCCCCCAGACCCCACCCCCACTTGAAACTTTTTTTTTTTTACATATTTCTGTGTTGCTTTTGTCAATTCTTACACATGTATGTTGCCCCCTCCCCCCGCCCCCAACCCACTCCTGCCTCTCCCCCCACTCTCCCCCAGACCCCACCCCCACTTGAAACTTTTTTTTTTTTACATATTTCTGTGTTGCTTTTGTCAATTCTTACACATATATGTTGCCCCCTCATCGCCCCTCCACCCCACCTCCACCCGCCTCCTCCCCCCCCCCCCCCCCCCCCCCCCCCCCCCCCGCTCCATCCACCCCAACCCCCACTTGAATTATTTTTTTTTTACATATTTTTTTTGTTGTTTTAGTCAATTCTTACACATATGTTTTGCCCCCGCCCCCAACCCACTCCTGCCTCTCCACCCGCTCTCCCCCACACCCCACCCCCACTTGAAACTTTTTTTTTTACATCTTTCTGTGTTGCTTTTGTCAATTCTTACACATGTATGTTGCCCCCTCATCGCCCCTCCACCCCACCTCCACCCCCCCCCCCCCCCCCCCCCCGCACCCCCCCCCCCCCCCCCCCCCCCCCCCCCCCCCCCCCGCTCCATCTACCCCACCCCGACTTGAAACTTTTTTTCTTTTTTTTTTACATATTATTGTGTTGCTTTTGTCAATTCTTACACATATATGTTGCCCGCCCCCCCCCCACTTGATTTTTTTTTATACATATTGTTTTAGTCAATTCTTACACATGTTGCTCTTCCCACCCCACGCCTCTACCCCATCCCCACTCAAACTCGATTTGTTATTTTTCTTCATATTTTTGTGTTGTTTTGGTGAATTATTACATAGCTTCTTACACATATATGTTGCCCTCACCACCCCCACTCCCCCTACCATCCACCCCCGCCTCTCTCCCTTCCTCACTCGGCACCCCACTCAAAACTCGATTTTTTGTTTTTTTTACATATTTCTGTGTAGTTTTGGTCAATTCTTACACATAGTTATGTTGTGCTCCCAACCCCACCCCACATTGTTGTAGCCTTGTTTTCTGATGGTATATAGCTATAAATTTATTATTCTCCGAAAAATCGAATAGTCGAGCTGCGCTGTTCTCCGACAGCTCTTGTTCAATTAATTCTTCCCAAAATGGACAATAAACGTTGACTGTGAGTCGATCCATCGTTGACTGGACTTCTACATATCCAGGTTGTTTGTAATATATTTTAAGGCTTTCAGGCAAGATTTAATTGATGAAACAATCTTAAAGTAATGAATTTATTGTATATTTGCTCATGTTATCATGCTGTACTCCACTCATTTACTTGGTATGGAGAAATGAAAAGAGGACAATGAGCAGAAGTAACGCCATAGAGAGAGGTATGTTGAATTGTCAGAAAAGTACTCAAACTGTGCCAAACACCTCAGTGGGCTAATTGGTACCTTAATACTTTAACATCAGTATGGTTTCTGACCTGTAACTTAAATATACTTAACGTGTTTCTTTCAGTTGAATTTTCTTGATATCAATAAACCTTTGGAACAATATGAAGAGAAGCATGTACCACCAGGATTTTCTGTCAAAGCAATGCATCAAAAGGATGATAACTACTATGTGATGACCAGTGGAGAGGTAATTCGTAAAAATGTTTGTTTTACCAGAGCATAACTTCAAAACCGTTCATGAAATTTGGTACACATATCATGCATATCAATTTAACGTTTTTTGGTGCTTTCTAATATTAAGAACTAGATATCAATATGTTGTGTGTTTCCATTGTAATCATATAGTTAATCAGTTAAAATATTTGTTTCGAAAACTTAAAATGTATTCTTATTAGCTTGACTATTCGAAGAATAAGAGAGCTTATGTAATAACCCCGGCATAGACGTCCACATCAAGCTCTGCGTGTAAGCTGTATCTACAGGTCTATATCTCTGAGTTCTTGTCTTTGCTGAACCAAATTTGGCCATGAGCTTCCTTGTAGTATTATCTTATCTGATATTCTGATAATTTTGATAGCCCTTAAAATGTGTTACCGTATTTGCCTGAATATAATCTGCGCTTAAGTATAATCCGCACCCCCTACTTTTATACAAAATTTCCAGGAAAAAATGTATCTCCTTTTATAATCCGCATCTGTTTTTTAGCTTTACTGGCCAAAAGAGCTTATGGGATGGCGAGTTGTCCGCCGTCCGTCGTCGTCTGTCGTCCGTTGTCTTTTGCCTTGCCTAATCTAGAGTAGGAGCTTCATTATTTCTTTATTAAATCTGGGAGTAAAAAAAGTGTGGATTATATTCAGGAAATACGGTATGCCCCTTTTCACATCGAATTTAATGTGTAAGCTGTGTGTACAGATATGGCCACAAAAAATACTTGTATTGTTTATTGATTAACCAACACTATGCCTTCAAAGAATGACAGCCATATAAAAAGTTATGATATGGTTCCAAAATCTAGCCGTTCAGATCTTCAGGAAAGCCTTTCAAGGTCATGGACCTCTTGTTTAATGTTTTCAAAAATGAATGAGTTCTGTGTAATATAGTTTATTAAATATTTAGGAATATTTATGCCATTTATTTCTAAAAACATAATGTTTAGCAAATCTTAATTTATTTGTGTGTTTCTAAAGATATGTCAATAAAAAAGCAATCCTATAAGCGAGTTTGAGCACTTTTTTTTTTCCAATGCTTGAATTATATAATTTATTTATGCCAAAATATGCAACCACCTGTTTCTCTTTTAATCTAGCTATTGAAGTATAAAAATACTGATTGTTCCGAATACGCAACATGTGCTGTTACTATGGCTGGTAGAAACCCACTGTGTGGATGGTGTGTCTATGAACAAAGGTAAATCTTAATTATGAGAAATAGTGATTGAATTGTTGCTAAATGGCTTGACAACATGTTATATGGCTATTTAGAGCTGTCCCAGAGAGAAGGGATGGTTACACTGGAATCCGGGAACCATGTTCTATTCTTACTATTGAATAGTTCCTATGTTTCTTTTTCATGATTGGAGAAAAGATTGATCACGGGTGTCATCATATGACTGATAAGGCTTAGGAAAGTGTTTTGCCCAAGGATACGATAAGAAAGTCAATGACCTCGGTGAGGCTAGAACCTGAGAGATCTCCAGATTCAAACGCAAATATTTATGTCTTAAATGTCTATATATTGGACATTCAAGCAATAAATGTCATTTACATTGTTGCGTGTACAAAATATAAACTTTCCTTATGTTTTAAATCAATTGCAAAAGAACGTGTATATTTTTTATTTGGTATATGTTCATGTAAAGCAAAGAAAATCGGTGGAAATTATGTAGAATCATAAAATGAGCATTCTGTATGGATGTATGAATTGTACACTTTTTAATTCATTCAACTGCCATTTCTTTTGCATGCAGCAATAGTTATCAATATATAGAAAAAAGCTTGATGACCTCATGATTCCAACTTGGTCGAGTCTTATTTTCAGTAGGTGATATCTCGTGTATTTTTATGGTATTTTGACAATTCTTTCACATTTTACCAAGTATTAGAGGCCGTTTTAAATATAATTTGTTTATATATATATAACTTGTTTAAAAATAATGCAACGTCTGGCACTTACATTTAGAAATGTGGACCTTGATATTTTGAGTTGGTGATTTATAACGTGCTTTACTTATTAAATTATTAATTTGTTTTTACCTAAATCATCTTATTTATAATGTTTGTAATTTTCTAACAACAGAAGCACAAGAAAGAGTGAATGTTCTTCAGAATCCAACCATTGGTTGTCATCACTTGGACAGTGTGTTTCCTTGTCACTTGATCTAAAGGGAATTCCAATTAACACTAGAGGAAAACAGGTTTGTGATGTTGCGTTTAATTAAACTTCAGTATTAAACCCCAACATGATCCATGTTATGCACGCTACAATTCAGTGACACATTTTAAATTTGAAATAGTCAATTGGACTACAAAAATTGGCATATTAACCCTTAACCCGCTACATATGTATAATGGACTGTTCTTTCTTTGAACTAAGTCCATTCCATTTATTTGACAAAGGGGTGTTTTGGTGAAAATGACAACAGCTGGTCATTGTAGACCCTGATCAGCCTGCAAGATACTCGCAGGCTGATCTGCAAAGGCTATTATAATCCGCAAGCAAAGGCTATTATAGTCGTGATTAGCGGGTTAAGGGTTAATCATATCATGTACAATGATACTAAATGATTTATTCAAAATGCCTTTACTTCCTTTAGTTTTCCATATAATTACATAAATTGAATGACAGTTTCTGAAAATAGTATATGGTTTATTTGTTGAATGAATGTTTTAGAAAAAAATATGTGTTGTTCAGGTAACCCGACCGACCCTATTTTAACTACAACTTTTATGCAAAAATTAAAAAAACAACAAAAAAATATTTTTTTGTTGATATCATACCAAGTTTGTTCAAATGGTGACCCTGGGGTGACATTTGGCCCCGCCACAGGGGTCACATGTTTTACATAGACTTGTTTAGACAAAAACTTAAAAAAATCTTCTCTGAAACTGCAAGAGCCAGAGGTTTAATATTTTGCATTTGCTATAAGCTTATGGTCCTCTGCCAAGTTATGTAGCCCTGGCGTCACATTTGGCCCTGCCCCAGGTGTTACACTGTAGTACCTTCATCTTGTATTTGATCTTTACCAAACTTTGTCAGTCTTTATATCAATGTTGTTAACACAATAGAGGCCACATTTCTTGAACAATCTTAACCAAACTTGCACAGATTGTATATGACCATGAGATTTCGAAGAAGTTTGATAATGGGCCAGTACTCAGGTGATCGATATAGGGCCATCTTGTTATTATCTCTACTGGCCAACTTGGAAAACCTGCCATATCGGACCAGTAATGGCGGAGTTATGGCTCTTGATTTAGTTAAAAATGCTATATTTTGCCTCTTTAAGACGATAGTCACTCGCTTCATTGATGTTATAAGAGCCATATTAGCAAGTAGAGCGTCCACAGGCCCTCTTGGGCCTCTTGTTTAACAAATATGTTAATAAAGTAGTTCCGGCAAAGTTATATCATCACTAGTGACGATATAACTCTTTTTGTGTGATACTAAAATTACGTCATTCATAGTTCAATTTAAATTTATGACAGTTATGTAATAAAGTAATTTAACATATTAAATTCATTATCAGAATTGAATTCATTATTGAGAAAAAAACAAACAAAAAAACAACCTACCTATCTACCTATTTTTTTTGCCAGTGTAACACTGAACCACACAGATTATTTTGTTTGGCCTTACTGAGGTCTTCTGCAACCAAAAATAAAACTTGGACGTTTAAAATCTCCATTGTCCAAGGAGGTACCTCTTGATGTAGTCTGTACATTCAAATACCAGGGTTCGACACTAACGGTAGTCCGAGACCACCAGAATTTGCCTCGGACTACCTAGACCTCCAAGCTGAGTAGTCCCGTGGACTACCTACTTTTGACAAAAACAAATAGACATAATTGTCAACTTAAGTAATAAAACGTAACAAATAAAACAACTTTATTATAACTTTTCACGAAGTTTGCTAAATCTCCTATCAAAAGTTGTTTTCACAAACTGGTTTCCGGTATGATTATGTAAATCTACAAAGCCGAGTCCCAGCGATTGCTCACGACTGCTACCCTTTTTTTACGACAACCGAAATCATAACAATGCGCAGCCCTGGATTGTTTTGCGAGAAAAATGCGAACATTTATTAACGCGATTTGATTATATGAGATAAAGTATTAACGTATATGGATGTGCATCTTTCCCAAAATGAGTTGTAAAACATAGCGATATGCTTCTTTTTTCATATGTCACCGGTATTCACGATTCCAAAAAGAACGCAACTCGCAAGAAAAGATAGGACCGAAAATAGATTTGTTTAGTTCTGAATATATTTCACTGATATACATGTAGAGGCCTTACACTACTGCATACATATGCAAAAATAAGACCAAGTGGACTTACATTTGGGGCAAGTGAGGTTTTGGGCAGGGCAATTGCCCTTTGAAAATACACTTGCCCCGAGGCACAGGTACCGGTTTAAAAAAAAAAAATAAAAAAATATTTTTTATATTCTATTAAATACTGAAGGTCAGCATCGAGGAAATCCCAAAATATAGGCATGCATCTCAAAACAACAGCTGCAGTGTTAGTTTTTGAAGTCCCACAGAGCTGTCATATGCTGCAATCAACTCGGGAATAAATTATCTTTCCAATAACATACACTTTCGTATGTCCACACCACATAAGAAAAGCTCTGGTGCTCGAAAAACACAGAAAACGTACCTGTTTTTAAAAATCGACTCTAAGCCAGTCCGTATTATTCGCCTATACAGAGACCCGTAGACCGCTGTTTAGCCTTTGTAGAAGCTCCCGCAGACATAACAACTCATCGACACTATTCCTTACGCACAATATGTCTTTATCCGTGCAATAAATAATGTCCAAGTACCTTTCCGACGATCACAAGTATTTAACAAGTATTTCTGCGGCTTTGCTATCAACTTCCGGCATTCTCAATGCAAATGGCGTCGTGGGATACTGAGATTTTTGAAAACGTGTACTTTTGATCGTCGGAAAGGTACTTGGACATTATTTATTGCATGGATAAAGACATATTGTGCGTAAGGAATAGTGTCGATGAGTTGTTATGTCCGCGGGCGCTTCTACAAAGGCTAAACGGCGGTCTACGGGGGTCTGTATAGGCGAATAATACGGACTGGCTTAGAGTCGATTTTTAAAACAGGTACGTTTTCTGTGTTTTTCGAGCACCAGAGCTTTTCTTATGTGGTGTGGACATATGAAAATGTATGTTATTGGAAAGATAATTTATTCCTGAGTTGATTGCAGCATATGACAGCTCTGTGGGACTTCAAAAACTAACACTGCAGCTGTTGTTTAGAGATGCATGCCTATATTTTGGGATTTCCTCGATGCTGACCTTCAGTATTTAATAGAATATAACTTTTTTTTTTTTTTTTTTTTTTTTTTTAAACCGGTACCTGTGCCCCGAGGCTGGGAAAATGGATTTTAAAAATATTTTCAAAAACCCTGTTTTGAAACAGTCTATATCCCTGAGAGAGCTTTCTAATTTAAATAAGGCATTAATTTTGCAATTAAAAATCATCTCAGAGAATTTTATAAATATAATAAAGACTGGACGAATCGTTCGACTGAAATGGTCATATACCACTATTGCATTTCCCATAGGCCTACATTATAGCCTTTTGACCTTCAATCCCTGTTTCTAAATAAGACTGGCTGAAAAAAACTAACTTTTCTTAAAGAACTGTCTTATATACACTCAAAAATGATCAGCAAATTGGAAATAATGTAATGCTTTCAGCCTCTAATACTTCACTGAAGGTGTCACCCTAGAATGGTAGTAAATAAATTGTCCTTTATTTACTTTTTTTTACTTTTTGTAGATATACCCTCAGTACAATTTTATCAATAAAATTGCAAATTTCAATCAAAACATCCTAAATGAACCTGTTCTATGCTGAACATTTTAATATTCTGATGTTTTATGGGGATTTGTTATGATTTTGGTAATTTATTCTAATCAGAATGTATCTTACAATCTGACTATATACCTAATAGACCTTATACTTTTTTCAACCAATCAGATGCCCCAAAACAATAGTGGTTACTGTATTTGACCTAAAAGAAAATCGTGTTTCAATTAAATAGCTCATCCAATTTGGCATGTATAATGATGAAAAACATAAAATAACATCTAAGAACTAAGGTGTGTCTGACCATTTTAAGTTGTTACGGGCTGTTTTGAATGATTGGAAGATGTAGATCCTGGTTTTATCTGACTTTAAAAGACTTCCAGACCTTGCAGAGTAAGGCCAACAGGCAGATGTGCGACTCATGCAATTAATCCGTCATTTTGGAGTGTTTTTCGTTTATTTCTACTGTTTCCTTCGTTACTTATATTTTGTTTAGTTTAAATACCTTTATTCTGAGGTTTATATTTTGGAAACTAGCCGGACTACCAAAATTTGTGCAGGACTACTTGATTTTGAAAGCTGGTAGTCCTGCGGACTACTTGGGGAAACAAGTTAGTGTCAAACCCCGAGGTGATACGAAAATGTTGGAATAAATTAATAGATGGGGAAAAAAATATTTATACAGTGCTACAGTTTATAAAAACCCAAGCACTTTCGGCTTACAAGGCCTTCATCAGGAGTACACAAACACGAAAATAAACAAATACGAAACAAAAAACACTAAAATACACGGCAGTTTAAATAAAACTCTTTAAAAAACAACTTATCGTTTGGCAGTGTTGCAGAAACTGATTACTTTGAATAGAAACTCTGGAGCCAAATGTGATACTAATAAAAGAACATATCTGGTTGGATGAGGGTAGAACTGTACCCTGACATTTAGTTATGAAGAGAGAGTAAAAATGTGAACAAGACAACACAAACCCTACCTCAAAACCTTAACCCTAAAATCGATACTGCAGGATAAAGTATAAAGCAACTCCAAAGCTAGTAAAAACAATGACTAAGGCTAAACAAATTAAATTAAATAAATGGAGATATTTTGATCAAGGGAAGTAACAAAAGTACTAATAATAGAACATTGCTGGTTAGATGAAAGTAAAATTGTACGCTGACATTTCTGATTAGTTATGAAGAGAGAGTATGTGAGTGAATAACCCTACCTATATATATATATACTGAAGGAAAAAAGAAACTCAATTTCCGCTATATAATTTATATACTGCACACTTAATTCCATGTAATATTCCAGAGAAATCTCGAGACGTTTTGTAAAAAATGGGTTGCAGCTAGTTAGAGAAAGGACTAAACTGTGTTGTTGTAGACTTTTTAATCACAGTACAATTTGTGACGCGAAGTTCATAATTGTTGAAGTTCCCCTTTGAAAATTTCAGCCATTTCTTTACTGTATTAATGTAAAACGTTTGCACAATTATAAATCCTAAATTTGCTCAACTGCTTGAGCCATACGGGATAACATTTGGTGTGTTATGTGTTGTTTTAGATTTTTTTTCAGAATTGGAATGTCTTATGTAGCCATATACCATTCGATTAACAACAGCATATAATACATACAATATTGTAGTACAAAGTACTAGATATGTTTACATGTGTATTGAGATTCCCCACCCACCACTTTGTTATTGTTGTATATTGAAAATCAGAGCACACCGGATTTTCTTATATCATTTGATGAACATGCTATGCTATATTATCTTACTAAGTCATTTTAAATAATGATGTGTACATACTATTGTCTAATTCTAAGTAATCGATTCACAAGTCATTTTCAACGGATTCGCGGAAACTCATTACTTTACCTGCTTCTGCCTAGGAATTCTTATATGAGATAGAATAACATTAACTAATCGTTGCACTTACATTGTCTATGTCTTATTATGTTGTATATTTGATGATTACATGTCTTGAATCGTATAACCGTTGAAAAGGACGTATTTCTTCGTATATTTGAGATATGCATGTCAACAATCTGTATCGCTCCATTGACTTCTATTGTTCTGTTTGATTAACTACTTTCTGTATCACCACAATCGAATGTGTTCTTTTGTTCAATAATCAAGTTAACTGAGTAAGCAATGCAGAAATATTATGTAATTAAGTGCTGTAGATGTGAGATTGAAATGTGACTTATGTTTCCAACGGCGAATATAGCAGACGACGGAGTGGTGACGAGGTCAGCGGATTTTGCGGTTCTGTGTTTTCATTGGTCAGTTTAGGCACCTGTTGGTATTGGCGTGATTTGATTGATCAGCGGATTTGGACCTCACTTTTAAATAGATTATGGCGCGACTGTCTATATATACTGAGTAAGCGCGCATTTCAAATAACTCTCGGCTCCCGCAACACACACAACATCTATAGTGTGCTAGGTCAAATCCGTCAATCCGTCAGATCCGTCAGAATCCGTCAAATTCCGCTAGACGACATAACATGTCCCTAGTACTGAGTATTGTATCCAGGTATTAACAAAACTTTATATACATCTAATTATAATATTTAACGGATAAATCCGTCAAACTATAAATCCGTCGATGTCTACAGTCATAGGTATAACCTGTAATATATAGTAATAAGCCGATACTTGTCACCACTCACTCCGTCGTGTACGGCAGGCTCCATATATCGTATATATCATTTATGGTTAGATACCTCCTTTAGTAATAGAACAGATTAGTCCAATTCTGACAGACGCAACTGCCATCCTATTACAATATATAGTGGAAATATATATATATCAGGGCTTTTAAAATTTTAAAATGCAAATCGGTCAAGGTTTTTTACTAAGAATCGGCACTTATTTTGAAAAAATCACTAAAAAGGCCGTATTCCACCCACCATGTCCGCTGCACCATGCATTTTTCCGTTTAGTCATTTATATAGAAAATTAAAATTTATGTTTGTATTATATTTGTATTATTTATAACTTACTTTATTACAATTTGTACATTTTAATGACTGACATCATGTCTTCACTTAACTGAATAAATAATTTTCACTCAATATTAAAATTGTTGATCATTTGAGGAATTGAACCGGAAGTGTCTAATAAACCGGAAGTCGCATTAAGAATCACCGTGGTAACCAATGTAATTTAGAGGCAGTCAAGTTCATTTGTCGGTTCTAACACTCTCACATCTTTGACCAAAATATATTTGCGGCGAACTGATGCCATGCATCAAATTTATTGTAAAAAAAAAAATCAAACAAACAAGTAACACCGCTCGGTATTTTAATTTTTTTTAATGACGCAAACAAATTTCAGTCCCAGCTTTGGCCACTAAAAAAAAACAACGACACAAGCAAACAGGCTAACACCTTACGACTAACGGTATATCAAAGAAATTACAGACGGTAACACTCGCATTAGTGAACCGACAGAACGCGTGATATACTTTATCTGATCACACATCAAAGGCATGCTACCTAGCTATAGACTCTTCCGGAAAACTCCCTACTATCGGTAATGGTTTAGTCCAAATTGACCTACTTTCGCACAGCGAGTGAGAAACAATCGTGTTATGGATCAAAGAATATTGCCGCAAGGCATAGTTTAAGATATTAATTAGAAGGAGGGTAAAGGGCAATTGTAGATTTTTTAACGACCAATAGATAAAATATCTGGACCGATTTAAACAGAGATTTTGAAAAGAAAAACGGTCTGGAGAAACAGATTTCGGTCTGGGAACTGATAAACCGGCGATTTTAGAAGCCCTGATATATATTCCATGTACTTGTTGTTTGAAATGGCGTGTTTAGATGGCTGCATTCTAGGAATGCTACACTTCCTGTTCAACTTTATCATCTACTTTTATTTAGGTCTGTTTTCTTTGGCATTATCATGAAATATTGTGAACATTTTATTTATTTTGTGTGGTAAAGACATATTGACTTTATAAATATATTTAGACAATTGGCTGACAGAGCAGTAATAGATGAGAAGATGGTGATTTTAACAAATTAACAAATCATTTTTATTCGTATAAGTATAATCTATCATTTTTATTAGCTCTACTGATCAGAGATCAGCAGAGCTTATGCCGTGGTGCGGCGTCCGTCGTCCGTTTGTCCGTCTGTCCGTAAACTTTTTTTTATAGCGACTTCTCTGAAACTACTGAATGGATTTTCATGAAACTTTACAGAAATGTTGCCCATGAAGTCTATTTGATCCTAGCAAAAATTCATGTTGATGTGAAATCCAAGATGGCCGCCAGATCTAAAAATAGGTTTTTAAAAAACAAGTTTGTAGCGACTTCTTCATGAAAACTATAGGTGATATTGATATGGGACTTTTTCTAAAATGATCAGCATGTCATGATGTTGGTTCCTTGTCGAAAATCGTTATAATTCGACTTTAAACATGGCTGCCAGCGGCCATCTTTGTTTACATAGAGTTATATAATGAAAACTTGTAGCAACTACTCCTCTGAAACTACTTGACGGATTTTCATGAAACTTCACAGGAATGTTGCTCTTGATGTCTAATTGATCCTAGCAAAATTTCAGGTCGGCTGGAAATTCAAGATGGCCGCCACGGCTAAAAATAAATTTTCAAAATACAAGTTTGTAGCGACTGCTTCTTGAAAACTATAAGTGATATTGATATGGGACTTTTTCTAAAATGATCAGCATGACATGATGTTGGTCCTTGTCAAAAATCGTTTTGATTCAACGTTAAACATGGCTGCCAGAGGCCATCTTTGTTTACATACAGTTATATAGTAAAAACTTGTAGCGACTACTCCTTTGAAACTACTTGACAGATTTTCATGAAACTTTACAGGAATATTGCTCTTAATGTGTAATTGATCCTAGCAAAATTTCAGATCGGCCAGAAATTCAAGATGGCAGCCACAGCTAAAAATAGATTTTTAAAAAAGAAGTTTGTAGCGACTATGTCTTGAAAACTATAAGTGATATTGATATGGGACTTTTTGTAAAATGATCAGCATGACATGATGGTTATAAGAGTCAAACATTATTTGATTCAACGTTAAACATGGCTGCCAGTGGCCATCTTTGTTTACATAGAGTTATATAATGAAAACTTGTAGCGACTACTCCTCTGAAACTACTTGATGGATTTTCATGAAACTTCACAGGAATGTTGCTCTTGATGTCTAATTGATCCTAGCTAAATTTCAGGTCGCCCGGAAATTCAAGATGGCTGCCATGGCTAAAAATAGATTTTCAAAATACAAGTTTGTAGCGACTACTACTTGAAAACTATAAGTGATATTGATATTGGACTTTTTGTAAAATGATCAGCATGACATGATGTTGGTGTTTGTCAAAAATCGTTTTGATTCAACGCCAGCAGCCATCTTTGTTTACATAGAGTTATATAGTAAAAACTTGTAGCGACTAATCCTTTGAAACTACTTGGCAGATTTTCATGGAACTTTACAGGAATGTTGCTCTTAATGTTTAATTGATCCTAGCAAAATTTCAGATCGGCCAGAAATTCAAGATGGCCGGCACAGCTAAAATTAGATTTTTTAAAAAAGAAGTTTGTAGCGACTACGTCTTGAAAACTATAAGTGATATTGATATGGGACTTTTTGTAAAATGATCAGCATGACATGATGGTTATCAGAGTCAAACATTATTTTGATTCGACGTTAAACATGGCTGTCAGCGGCCATCTTTGTTTACATAGAGTTATATAATGAAAACTTGTAGCGACTATTCCTGTGAAACTACTTGACGGATTTTCATGAAACTTCACAGGAAATTTGCTCTTGATGTCTAATTAATCCTAGCAAAATTTCAGGTCGGCCGGAAATTCAAGATGGCCGCCACGGCTAAAAATAATTTTTCAAAAAACAAGTCTGTAGCGACTACTTCCTGAAATCAAAATCAATCAGTAGAGCTTCAAGGTCATTGAACTCTTGTTTCATTTAAAATATATTCTATCATTTTGTATTTCATTTAAAGTATAGTCTATAATTTTTAACAAGGTTTTCCATGGAAAACTCTGATTATTAGTTCTGGGTATGTCGTTGGGCAGGTGTGTGTGCGCGTCAAATTCTTAGTTTCCGCTCAATAACTTTTGTTAGGAATGAGGTATTGCAATGAAACTTGCAGGGTAGGTAGCTTATATGGAACGGAAGCTTGGGATTGCATTTGGGGTCGCTGGGCTCAAGGTCAAGGTCACTGTTACTAAAAACAGAAAAATGGTTTCCGGTCAATAACTTTTGTTAGGAATGCGATATTGCGATGAATACTTGCAGGGTAGGTAGCTTATATGGAAAGGAAGCTTGGGATTGCATTTGTGGTCACTGGGGTCCAGGTCAAGGTCACTAGAAAAACAATTTCTGCTGAGTAACTTTTGTTAGGAATGAGGTATTGCGATGAAACTTACAGGGTAGGTAGCTTATATGGAAAGAAGCTTGGGATTGCATTTGAGGTCACTGGGTTCAAGGTCAAGGTCACTGTTACCAACAATGGAAAGCAGTTTCCGCTCAATGCATTTTGTAAGGAATGAGGTATTGTGATGAAACTTGTTGGGTAGGTAGCTTATATGGAAAGGAAGCTTTGGAATGCTTTTGGGGTCACTGAGTCGAGGTCAAGGTCACTGTCACTAAAAATAGAATAAATAAATAAATGGTTTACACTCAATTACTTAAATTAGGAATTAGTTATTTCAACGAAACTTGCTATAAATGTGTAGCTTATATTTGCCATGCTAACACATGTTTTCTTTCTTTACAGTCCTCATTTACTGTGTATGCATTTATGTTTGTGATTCACATGTCGTTTTATTAGCTCGACTTTTCCGAAGGAAAAATAGAGCTATTGTCATCACTCGATCGTTGTCTTTGTCGTCGTTGTGTTGTCATCATCTGCGTCCCCTGGTTAAAGTTTGTATGTAAGCTTGTATCTCCCAAACCACATTACATAATGGGTTGAAACTTCACACATATATTCAGCATCATTAGTTGACACCACAGAGTCAGGTGATATAACTCTGGCTTTTATTTTGACAGAATTATGGCCCCTTTTATACTTAGAAAACTTGGTTAAAGTTTGTATGTAAGAAGCTTGTATCTCCCAAACCACTTTACACAATGGATTGAAACTTCACACATGTACTCGGCATCATTAGTTGACTCCACAGAGTCAGGCGATATAACTCTTGCTTTTATTTTGACAGAATTATGGCCCCTTTTATACTTAGAAAACTTGGTTAAAGTTTGTATGCAAGGTTGTATCTCGCAAAGAACTTAACATAATAGATTAAAACTTCACATATGCATTGGGCATCATAACACAACAACACAGAGCCAGGTTCTATAACTCTTTCATCTATTTAAACAAAATTATGGCCCCTTTTGTACTCAAGAAATTTGGTTAAAGTTTGTATGTAAATTTTTATCTCGCAAAGTACTTTGCATCATTAGACAACACTACAGTCAGGTTCTATAACTCTTGCTTTTATTTAAACAAAATTGTGGCTTCTTTTATTCTTTGAAAAATTGGTTAAAGTTTGTATGTAAGCTTACATCTCCAAAAGTACTTTACATAATGGATTGCAACTTCACACATGTATTTGGCATCTTGTATAGCCCATATATTTATTATAACAAAATTATGGCCCCTTTTATACTTACCGTATTTGTCGGCGTATAGCGCGCATGCGCATATAACGCGCACCCCGACTTTGGGCCTGAAATCCTTGGAAAAAACTTTTTTTTATGAATTGTAGTGTAAACCGCCATTAAAAAAATGTGTTTTCAATTTCAGGACAGCAGAGCGCCATTTTGAAGCATTGACCAAAGAAGAAATGTAAAACGAATTTTGATTTGCTAAAACGAAGCTGCATGTTAGACTGTGTAAATAAACTTGTACTGTTGAGTGTACTTTTGTTGTTTACTCAAGTTTCAATAAAAAAAAAAAACCCACGCCCGTGTTCAACTTTTATTACGATCATATTATATAATATTTTGGATTGACAATTAAAACAGATTATTCTGCTGGCCCTGAAAAGGACCGTTTTGTTCTGCTAACCCTTAAAGTTTTATATATGTTTGCTTAGAAAACAAATTCGAAGCGAGGTTTAGTCTCGAAATCATCAACACTACAAACAGAAGTAACTAACTATAGTAATACTATGTATCTAAATTTGTAGCATGAAACATAAAGCCTAAACCGGAAACGAAATGAAACGTATGTAGTACGTTTCTATATAAACTCAGTGAATAATTTCGAAAATCCTCTATCACTAACAATGTTCTAAGTAAAATTCAAGAAGTTTCAATGTAAATGTTGCTCTCAGAGTTTTATATGTGCATTAGATAACTAAACTAATGCGTAACTTTTCTTTTATTAGATGTAAGAATCTTTTATTAGACAAATCTTATCAAAAACGAAAATAATTGTGTAGTAGGGATATTCCCGAAACTGTACACTCGCCTCTGGATAAAAATAGATTCTAAAAATAGACTTTTGTGATTTGGAGAAAAAAACAACTTCAAGCAGTCTAAGCTGTTTGCACCCTGATAATAATCGGAGAGCAAACGTATAGAGTATAAGACTGCTGTAAACCTAAACCCCAAACACTAAACCCTACTCTTAGATATTTAAAGTTCCCTAGTTAAAAATAGAAGTAAAAATTAAATTCACACCAGCAGACAAAAGACGTCTATCCCGGTCGAGTGTCACATGTTTGTTTAATAATTAGTTATCATTGTTTGCGGTCAGTTAACAAAAACCAAACACTTCACACGTAACACGTTTTACCAATCAAATGAACCCTTGAACCCATTTAGGAATGATTCTACGTTGTCGAAATTCAGAAATCAACTTTAACAAATAAGTAAGTGTTGTTTATTAGAAATAAATATTATACATACAATTCTATTGTATTCTATTAATAAAATATGCACTAACTCAGTCTGCGCGTTCGGAAAATCCCAGCCTCGTTTTCATTTCAAAATGCCGATTGATGTAAACAATTGTATTTTTCAACATTTCAATGGTATTTTCTCAACAATAATCAACATAAAACATGGTAAAGTTTGATTTTATTATTTTTATTGATAATAAGCATATAGCATACAACGCATTTTATTGAAACAATAGAAACAAGCCAACTTTTGTTCGATTCAATCTCTGTAGTAAACGGCCGGTCTTGCGACTTTTTGAAAACCACAAAACTTCTCGTCTTGGCTGAAAAAAAGAAATAAATCATTACTTGTTGCTTAAACCGCGCACCCCAACTTCAGCCACAGAATCTGGGGTAAAAAAGTGCGCGCTATACCCCGACAAATACGGTAGAAATCTTGGTTAAAGCTTGTATGTAATTGATGGAAACCTTGTTTATCAATTGTAATTTCACCACAGTCGAGCGTCTGCACCGTTGGCGGTGCTCTTGTTTATTCTATATTGTACACTGTTTATATCACTTTAATACAATAACTTTAACAACTTCATTCATGTACATTGCTGTTTTTTGTAGAAAAAACCTTTGTCACTTCATTTTCATCTTACCGGTAATGTAACAGCATTTCAAATAGAAAAACAAGGTTTTTGTGGCCACGAAATTTCCACGTTTCTTGTTTATTTCATTTAAGTATAATCATTCTATTGATCCAGTGCTAGTTCTTGCTTGTAAATCATAAACAAATCGGTCCCTATTGAATCATTTTTCTTATAAAACAATACCACGATGATTATATGTATATGAATATATATATATAAGACCTTGTTTGTTGCTATCACTGTTTGGTAAACTGAAAAAAGAAAGAAATGTTTTGATTTCAGTTCTGTTTAAAGGTTTGTCTATATAACAGGTACTAGTGACTGTTGTCAAATACCCTGCAGTACAAGATGGGGATGTGTACAAGTGCAAATACACGAATGGTGCAGTGGAAATGGGATCGGTAAATGCATTGCCAAATGGAAACAACTTTTCTTGCATCTCCCCAAATGTGGAATGTATGTATCATAATCTTCTGAACTGTATTAGTCATTTTTTGTGTGCACCAACACATATATAGAACAAATTAAATATAATTTTATTACTATTGAATTTAAGTTTTAAGAATTGGAAATGTGTTGGGTAAAAGTGTGTTATTTCTTTTGTGTGTTTCCTTTTCATATACATTCAGGTGATCATTTTAAGTTATATATCTGTTCTTTTAAGGATTGAATTCAATATTTCTTTCTTTCTACGGGGTATGAAAAACATTATGCTTGTTTAAAGTGTGTGAAGCCTTTCGAGGCTTCTCTTGAACTTTAAATTAGCTAATGTTTTTTCATACTCTGTAGAAAGATCGAAATATAAAATTCAAACCCTTATATTTACTTATGTTTGTTCTGTTTTTCAGACTTTAATATTGTAGAATGTTGCATTTGTGTCAAAAATGGTGTTTTAAAGCTGTAATACGTACTGTTCGAACAGCGCCGTTGCCAACATTGCACGCTTTTTTATAGCAACTCCCGGTAATTGGCACTGGAACGTCTAGATGACATTACGTCATACAAACAAAACAAGTTCATCAGACCAATTCACTGCACCTTGTTTGTTTTAGCTCAACCCCAAAAGTAAATGTTCTTCTCTGGGAATTGAAGTGCAACACGTAAAAGTGGTTCATTTTAGGGCAATACGATAGAAATCTAAATATTTTCGATACAAAAATAATGTTATAAATAGTTAATTTTTAAATTTGTTGAAGTTAAGTTGTGCTTTTAATATATTTGCTATCTGAAGAAATTATTTATGCTGAAACTTCATTTAGGAATGTAATAAATACATAGATACCATCTTCCAAATAAATTGGAAAGAAACAAGCAGACTCAAACAGAAGCAATTAGGCATTGCTCAACTAGGAAAGGTGTTGGGGATGGATGGCGGTTAAGATCTACAAAACAATAGTAAACGCTGAATCAGTGACCTAATTAATGCTCTTGCCGAGCCCAATGAAAATACATATTTTAGTCACATTATTAAAATGATAATGAGGTCTATTTATATCTATACTATATATATATACATTACGTATACCTGCGCATAGACTGGTTATGAAAATGTCAACAATAAAGTGAAAGTACATTTTACATATAGCGATCAACAAAGAAGTGAAAGTGAGATTGTAAATTACATTTCAACATAAACTATGTTTATTTTCATAAACAACAATTTATGCTGAAACTGCATTTATGAATGTAATACATACATAGATACCACCTTTAAAATAAATTGTAAATTTATTTGGCAAAAACTGGCTCAAAAACACAAAGACTAGATAAGACTGTGAAAACAAAATAATACAGGCATTATATAAATTACAGATTAGATAACACTGTGAATATGTTACAATACAAGTATCAATGTAAAGTACTAAATCTGGTGTGGCCGAGCCAGCTTGCTTCACTCTTTCTTGGGGGCAAGGCTGTGCTTCTATAGCCGATTGCCCAAAGATCCTCCATGTTTGCTGATGCCTTATTTTGGTTGAAAGCAAGAGAGGAGGTTCACCCCCAAGAATGCATACCTCAAACAGCAATACTGAAGGAACTCTTGAGGATCGATAAACCATGGAACATTTGAGTGAAAATGAACATAGTGTGAACATAGTGTGCATGGTGAAGGTAACATGAATAGATGAGGGAAAGTACAACATGTCTAATAGTACTCATACTACATAACAAAATCTATTAAAACTAGAAGCAAACCCGTAGGTATACATTGGAACAAGTGTGAATGCAGTGATTGATGAATACGAATACAGTGAACGTGAATCTGTGATGACTTGCATCCGACGCAGAGAAAGAGGCTGATGTCTACGCTGGTAGCAACAGTGTATACCCGAGCCCACGATGGCAGGCAACAGAAATGACATGCCTAAGCCTACGATGGCAGGCAAAGAACATTAATATTTATTAAAGTGCTTAAATTATTCAACTTTAAATAAATGTATAAATATATTTCAGCTCATACTAAAGCAACTCTGGAATTTTGGGTAAATGGCACTATGCTGGCCAAAACTCCGTTTTTGTTCTATGATTGTGGAAACTACAAAAAGTAAGTACATGCTTGATTGTAAATTAAATTCTACTGTTTTCATTTCCATTACTGTTCTTTGAATGTGGTCATTACAGAAAGATTGGCATGTTGAAGCTATTAGAAATTGTTATACAATTCTTAAGAATATTCATATTAAAATAGTTACATTAATTTAACTTTTCTTAGTGTTTACGTAATAATATTGGCGATGGATTCATTTTGGCTATATTGGTGGCGTTTCAAGAGGGACCAAGTGGAGACAACTAACCAAGGGAGAATCAAGAATAAATAAATTTATTTACAATAAGATGAATATATATACGAATGAATATAAATGACAAAGTAGAAATATGAACGTCTTTAAAGCATTTTAAAATGAATTTCACTAAGCTTTAGATGGAATCCCTACACACTGAAAGACCCAACTGGGGTATATAAGGGAGGTAATGGCTGGGGGTGGTTTCCCTTGTATATTTGAACATGTTTCATGTCAGGGACACTTTTTCTTTAAAAAATCATAAAAAACAGTTCTAGTTATCTTTCAAAAAATATATGCTTCAAGTTTAACTGATTTTCTTTCATTATTATGAAAATAGTGTTAGATGGTTCCTTCTGATTTTCATAATTAAATAAAATCATCAAACCAAATTTTCAAATTTCAAATTCATGGGAGGAGCTAAGTATTCATGAGATCATGTGACGCCACTGTTTGTAAACAAATGAAAAAGAAACACATGGTAGTATGCTATTGCTGTACAGGTTAGTAAAATGTGTATAATAAACATGCTTAGCATTTACTTTGGATGTTTTTAATTTGTGAAATTCTCCAAATACATGTACATTTGTGTTGCAGCATTTTATATCCATTTTTAGCTCTACTGGCCAAAGGCCAGCAGAGCTTATGGGATGCCGAGTTGTCCGTCGTCCATCCGTCGTCCGTCCGTCCGTCGTCCGTTGTTAACTTCCGTCTCGTTAAGAAGATAGGGCCTCCATTTTTCATTCAATCTTTACCAAACTTTAAGAGGTTGTTAATATCAATGAAAGCTCGGATGAGTTCGAAAACCAGCCAGATTGGCCAAGTATTAGCGGTGTTATGGCCCTTGATTTAGTTAAAAATGCTATATTTTGCCTCGTTAAGACGATAGGGCCTTCATTTTTCAACCTATCTTTACCAAACTTTACCACATTGTTAATATCAATGAAAGCTCGGACAAGTTCGAAAACCAGCTAGATCGGACCAGTAACACTAGAGTTATGGTCCTTGATTTAGTTAAAAATGCTATATTGCTATATTTTGCCTCGTTAAGATGATAGGGCCTTCGTTTTTCATCCTATCTTTACCAAACTTTACCACATTGTTAATATCAATAAAAGCTCGGACAAGGTCGAAAACCAGCCATATCGGACTAGTAACAGCGGAGTCATGGCCCTTGATTTAGTTAAAAATGCTATATTTTGCCTCGTTAAGACGCTATGGGCTTCATTGTTCATCCGATCTTTATTTAAACTTTATCAGATTGTTAATATCAATGAAAGCTCGGACAAGTACGAAAACCAGCCATATCGGAATAGAAACAGTGGAGTTATGGCCCTTTTGATTTAGTTAAATATGCTATATTGTGCCTCGTTAACGCGATAGGGGCTTCATTGTTCATCCGATCTTTACCAAACTTTATCAGCTTGTTTATGTCATTGAAAGCTCGAACAATTTTGAAAACCAGATATTTCAAACAAGAAACAGTGGAGTTATGGGCCTTGATTAAGTTAAAAATGCTATATTTTGCCTCGTTAAGACAATAGGGGCTTCATTGTTCATCTGATCTTTACCAAACTTTATCGGATTGTTAATATCAATAAAAGCTCAGACAAGTTCGAAAACAAAACATATCGGACCAGTAACAGCTTAGTTATGGCCCTTGATTTTTCAAACTTTTTTTTTTTTTAATTAGTTTTTTAATTATTTTTTTAAATTATTAATTTCTTTTTTTTTTATTTAATTTTTTTAATTGAATTTTTTTTTTTTTTAAATTTCTTTTTTTTTAATTTCTTTTTTTTTATTTAATTTTTTTAATTTTTTAATTTAATTTTTTTTTTTAATTTTTTTTTTTTTTTTAATTTTTGCTGTTGATTTTTTTATATTTTTTTGGCTCCATGTTGGACCAGTCGGACCAGTAACAGAGGAGTTATGGCTCTTGATTTAGTTAAAAATACTATATTTTGCCTTGTTAATACGGTAGGGCCTTCATTTTTCATCTGATCTTTACCGAACTTTAACAGATTCTTTAGTTCTGGCCCTTGATTTAGTTCAAAAGCTGTTTTTGCCCGAAACTTCCAAAAAAACGTAAATGACAGTCACTAACTTCATTGATGTTATAAGAGCCATGTTAGCCAGTAGAGCGTCCACAGACCCTCTTGGGCCTCTTGTTTTAAACACTTATTAATGTTTTCACCAATTAAAGTTTGCATCATTTTTAAAATGTTAGTATTATACTGTTTGTGTTTTGTTGCTCAAATACTGATGTATACACATATCCTGTTATTGAATAATCTGTGCAACAGTACATATATATTAAAATTATATCACAGTTGTGTTGTATTACCAACAATGACCGGTATACGGCTCTCCTGGTAGGTTAGGATAGCGAGACCTTACTAAGTTTAATACACATTTGTGCATTATCTCTCTTAGAATTCTAACAACACTCTCATCTACGTGGTCCCTTTTCATTAATCTAGCCTTTCAAACAAGATACTCAGTTTTGCGCCAAGCATTTCTTCTGTCGAGCATTGACCAACATTTCTTGTATCTTACCCTTCTTTAAATTCTATTTTTGGCATGTGGTCTTGACCCACTTCCAAGCCATGATGGTTCATGTGTAATCACACACATGATTACATGGAGAACAAAAGCAATGGTACACAAGAATCATCTACATTTGTCATCAAATCTGTTTCTGTAACATCGTTAATCGATAAAACTTGAGCATCTGGCATGTTCCTGCTTTCTTGAATTGAATTAATTGGTAGGTCATGTTGCACATTGTCATTATTTTGTTGTTCTTCTGGTGATTTATTTATTTCAATAAAATTCCAATTGTAATGATTGACAAGAGCTTAAACTGTAAATGTTTGCTCTTCGTTAACTAATAATGATAACACAAATGTTTTGGATGTATCCATCACACACAAAATAAAAATATAACACATTTTCATCAACTTCTAAAACATATCACTTCACCGCATTTTAATAAAATGCCGCCAAGAACAGTATGGTGGAGTTCAATTTATATAGGTTGATCAACTATTTCTTTTATTATTTTGAGCATTTAAATAACATAAATAAACATAATTAGAGATGACTTGCAAGTAATTAGATTATGCATATGTTTGTTTAGAATGTATGATGAGAAATGAATAAAACAAATGGGAAAATAAAAGTGCAGAAATGGATCCTCTACCTTACTTTTAATGGAATTGTCTAATTATGATACAGGCTAATTGGGCCAGTAGAACATGATCTATACAATGCAACCTTATCAAAGGTGTTGACATACATATACTCATTATGTCTGGTATTTGTGGATCATTGTTGCTATATACAGATTACACATTCATAAACATATACTAATGGATGACAATTTGTCAAGGAAAAAAAAAAGAAAAAAAAAAGTGCTCAAAAGTAAAACATTCAATTGGTGTAGAATAATTTGACTGAATTATGTGTTCCTGTTTTAGAATAATAAAACTAATGAATATCATAAATACAGTTATTGTGTACATTTTTAGTGTATGAGACATACAAGTCTACATGTATTTAATCACTTGGAAGAGAAAATTATGTTGTATCTGTTTAAAACTCATGGGAATTACTAACAACAATGTGTTTTCTGTCGGCTACTGCAATCCTAATCTATTTTTAGCTAACACTGTATTGCCACTTACTGATAATACACACACACAGCAGAGTTAATTTACATCCGAAGGTCTGATTGGATGTTGGGTCTTTAAGTAACCATTGAATATCTGTATTTATGATATCACATGCTATTTTATATCTCAAAGCTATATCTAGCTGAGTCCTTCAGGTACAGTTCCCGGCACTAATACCACACTTCCGCGTTATATTGCAAGCCTCTCATTAGCTGTTGCTATTCGTCCCGGTACCACATATACTTCTGGTGACATAATTCTCACTCGCACGATCCCTTTCCGGCGATGGCTCAAGTCCCGGTATTCCACATCCGGTGACGTTATCTGCGTAGCTATCTGCATAGCCTAGCGTCTCTGTGGCTACCGACTGGTCTGTCGCCCAAATAGCGAATGATGTCGTTCCCGCGTCCTATGACGGCCTTCCCAACCTACGACCTCGTAGACCAGGCTCGCCACAAGATGCTCTACACACTTTACCTACGCTCCCAGCATATACGGCTACAAAATATATACCCAGTCTTATAATGTTATCACAACATGTATTCTATAATGGCACTAATGTATCACCATACCTAATAACTGATTGCAAAGCAATCTTTATTCTGAATAAACCCGAATTCCAAACCTTCTTCGAATTAATATTATGCTAAACTTTAACAAAACGTGTAATATAATTACAGATGTAATTTAACAACAATGAAATCTCACATTTCTAGATGTAACTCAAAACTAACAACATAATAATTCAACCATGAAAATTATACTAAATTATTGAATGCATAGACAATATGACTGAATGAATAACTGGTTTTTCATCCTGTAACACATTATAGGCTATAATGGTACATGGTACAGCGACCTCAGAGGGATTGAATAATAATATAAACAACCTCCGAAACAACCTCAAAGTTATTTACACTGCAAACTAAACAATAACTTTTATGCAATGCAGTAATGATAGTTAGAAACCTCCGTAGAAAATATTTAATTTACTATCTACAGAACAACTGACATTATCAATAATGTAAATATATGCCAATCAGAAAACAATTTGCTAAAATATTCTGACGTTTGAAAACTTACTAGAAATAAAGCCAATATCCTGCTAAACTATATATGGTTTTTACCGGCAGATATTTACTTCAGAACAACAATTTAAATATGACAATAATTTACAACAAATAAAATAAATTCGACTTAACCCTGCCATTACTGGTAATGGTCACTACTACCCTGGAAAATGGCTTGCAATCCTGTGACAGTTTCTTATGATTTCAATGCCAATTTATACAGTCCCAACACGGGTACCTGACTGAACACGCTATCCATACAAATGTCATGTTCTTCGGTCTTCTCGGACTGCACTTACTCTTTATCAATAGAATGAATCTAGTAAAAGATCATTTATTAGATATACGCATTGATTAAAAGTGATGGCAAAAATCTATTAAAATTGCAATTCAAAATCGGGGAAAATGGGTACATATGCACTAGGGCTGCGTACCGGTTTCCGGTATATATCGAATACCGGTATTTAGGGTTCGATCGATATATCGTATCGAACGTGTCCGTATCGGTCAAAATATCGATCAAAAGTATTTAGTATTATGTCGGTAGGAAAACTTTTGACTTTCGGACAACAAAAACGAACAAAACTTGTGATTAAATGCATTAAAAGTTTGAAATATGTATTTGTCTCGAAATTTATTCATTGTATTTATCAGTCGAATCATCTCTGCATATATAAGATGCACTTGGCGCCTCATTGTTTGTACTTTTTCTGGCGATTGATTGCATTTTTGACATCTGTATTTTTCGACATCTGGGGATATTCTATCAGCAGAGAGGTCGTGCCTGAATGACGATGCCTTGGATGCAATGATATTCTTGAAAAAGCATTCAGATAAAGCTTCTGTGACAAAACGTTTACATTTTAGTCTTTTATTACTGCTGAAAAAATATCATATGATATATCGAATATCGATCTTTTTGTATCGATACAAATATCGTATCGATCATTCTGATCGATACGCAGCCCTAATATGCACCCATTTTGTTTCAGGCGGGCAAGGTCGGAAGAGCAAAAATAAATCCACCGCCAATATTACTCCTACCATGAAGCTTAATAAGATCATAACCAACCAACAGAAATGAATTGCCATTGATTTTAATTTCCACATACATGGTTAATTTACAAACAATAGTGAGAACTAATTAATACAGATACAAGCAGTGATTTTATCATCTAATCCTATCATCGGCAATTCATGCTTCAAACAGTGAATAAATGTACTAACTCGTGTTTTGTTACCATCGTAATAGAAGTTTGACAGTATATAAAATCATGTATAAATTCATTTTTACACTCATTGTTTTGTATTATATCGACTAAACACACTATAACCAAATCGTCACTGTGATAATTATTCACACCTTCAGTGCCCTTTGTAAATTTATTAGCAATAATCGAGCATGTTTAGTTTGAATTTTATTCAAATTGACAATGTAGGAAAAGTGAAAAACGTTCACCATCATAAATAACGTGAAATATATCACGGTTCGGGCTCGTGAAATTATTGTTTACAATTGAACGACAAACCGTGATATATTGTAAGATAATTCACCGTAAACGATGTTCTATTTCTATTCTAATACCACTAAAATGTGAAAATAACGCACACATCTGAAATCTTTCGCATTGCTTTGCTTACTCTCCTAACGTTGCAAACGTTACAGTGATATCTTTCGCATTGACTTGCTTATTCTCCTAACGTTGCAAACGTTACAGTGATATATTGTTGAATATATAAGATGTTTTAAACTAGGCTACATAGTGCGGATGTATTAGAATTACAGTTAACATATGGTATCTTAAATATAAAGTGTGTTTACTAATGAGTGAGTGCCACAGTTATGTTATGACCACTTCGACTCCTACTACAATTCAAAGAATAGTTTTATGACATTTCCCTTATTTCAAAATTTGCCATTTTAAAATTAAATGACAAATCCTGAAGGTAAAAACGAACGAAACAAACTGGTTTTTTGTTTTTAGCTCTACTGGCCGAAGGCCAGCAGAGCTTATGGGATGTCGAGTTGTCCGTCGTCCGTCCTTCGTCCGTCGTCCGTCGTCGGCGTTAACTTTTGTCTCGTTAAGACGATAGGGCCTTCATTTTTTATCCGATCTTTACCAAACTTTAACAGGTTGTTAATATCAATTAAAGCTCGGATGAGTTCGAAAACCAGCCAGATCGGACAAGTAACAGAGGAGTTATGGCCCTTGATTTAGTTAAAAAATGCTATATCGCTATATTTTGCCTCGTTAAGACAATAGGGCCTTCATTTTTCATCCTATCTTTACCAAACTTTACCACATTGTTCATATCAATGAAAGCTTGGTCAAGTTCGAAAACCAGCCAGATCGGACCAGTAACAGCAGAGTTATGGTCCTTGATTTAGTTAAAAATGCTATATTTTGCCTTGTTAAGACGATAGGGCCTTCATTTTTTTCATCCTGTCTTTACCAAACTTTACCATATTGTTAATATCAATTAAAGCTAGGACAAGTTCGAAAACCAGCCATATCAGACTAGGAACAGCGGAGTTATGGCCCTTGATTTAGTTAAAAATGCTATATTTTGCAGCGTTAAGACGATAGAGGCTTCACTGTTCATCTGATCTTTACCAATCTTTATCAGATTGTTAATGTTGTTGAAAGCTCAAACAATTTTGAAAACCAGCCATATCGGACCAGTAACAGCGGAGTTATGGCCCTTGATTTAGTTAAAAATGTTATATTTTGCCTCGTTATGACGATAGGGGCTTCATTGTTCATCCGAACTTTACCAAACTTGATCAGATTGTTAATATCAATGAAAGCTCGGACAAGTTCGAAAACCAGCCATATCGGATTAGTAACAGTGGAGTTATGGCCCTTGATTTTGTTAAAAATGCTATAATTTGCCTCGTCATGCGTTAGGGCCTTCATTTTGCATACTTTAGCATATTTTATGACTTTCTTTATTTATATGATTATTATTTTTATTTAATGGTTTCTTTATTTGAATTTTTTAATTTTTTTTATTTTATTTTTTTATTTTTTTTATTTTTTAATTTTTTAATTTTTAAATTATTCATTGATTGATTATTTTTTTTATTTTTTTTTGTTTAGTTATTATTTTTTAATTTTTTATTTTTTTTAATTTTAATTTTTTTTTGTTTTATTTTTTTTTATTTTTTTTTATTTTTTTTTTAATTGATTTACTTATTGATTTTTTTTGATTTTTTTTACCTCTATGTTGGACCGGTCGGACATGTAACAGAGGA
This sequence comes from Cyrtodaria siliqua, assembly GCA_037043455.1. Taxonomy (NCBI): domain Eukaryota; kingdom Metazoa; phylum Mollusca; class Bivalvia; order Adapedonta; family Hiatellidae; genus Cyrtodaria; species Cyrtodaria siliqua. Next base: position 19,980 of record JAWPHD010014729.1, on the reverse strand, counting down.
GTTACGGCTCTTGATTTAGTTAAAAATGCTATATTTTGCCTCGTTAATACGGTAGGGCCGTCATTTTTCATCTGATCTGTACCAAACTTTACCAGATTCTTTAGTTATGGCCCTTGATTTAGTGAAAAAGCTGGATTTTGCCCGAAACTTTCAAAAAGACGTAAATGGCAGTCACTCGCGTAAATCACATTGATCCGCCAAATATAATCACCGCCAATATATCCATTTTCAAAAACTGCCAAATTTGTATCCGCCAAATAAAATCTGTATACAGAACATGACGAAAAATCTGAAATACCTAAAAGAATAACATCGGAGATACATAGGGATTCTTACGGATGGCGGGAGGTATACAGGTACTGGTTCCACCCAGGAAAAGTGAGTGGACTGTCTCCACCACAAAAAATCGACCGTCATATATAACCTTATATGTGTTGAAAATGATGTAAAACACCATACAAACAAAAGGTAATCCTAGAGTAAAAAAATCAGAAATAATTGAATAACATCAGAGATTACTCTTGATCTCCGATGTTATTCTAATATTTCAGATTTTTCTACTCTGAGTTTCCTATGTATCTTTCATGTAGTAATGTAGTTACATGACCCAAGTATCAACAATAAAAGAGTCCTACACACATTTTTACAATTCCCGTGCTTTCTTGCTTTTGAATGTTTTCACTTTTGGGCCAGAAAAATTGCATGTTTTTCATCGTTTTCGTGAATTTGCCATGATGACAGATGTTGTTTGATCACAATGAAAAAACGTCAAATAACCACTGAAACGTAACGATAAATGTCTGTATCAAAAAAGTATACGACAAACTTTACACTGTAACCTATCAAGCAAATATGTGGATACTTGATTCTCCTATGGAACCTTTGACCGCTAATCATGACAATATACTATACTTAATGCACGTTTTTAGCGTGCCTTCACCACAGGATACTGGTGACATATAGGGTTACTGTGACTGCGACATCACATCCATCCATTCCATAATTTGTGTCTCACTGTTTTTGATGGATTCTCTTGTGAAAGTTTACAGGACGTTTGGGAATCATGCCAAGATGCACATATTCGTTTTCTGTAATATGAATATTACCTGAGTTATGGCCCTTAGTTCTTTGAATTTTATAACAAAATATCTGGTTCTCTTTCTCCTTTTACAGATTTCGACAGCTTTTCTTGTAACTGTATAAGAGTATTTGGTAACAGTTTAATTTCTACTCAGAAACGACCCTCAAATTATGATGCCGGGTTTTTATTTTGAAATTTGATTTTTGTCTACAGATGTGGTGAGTGTACAAGTACTGTTGGATCTAAATGTCAGTGGTGCTTACAGAACACCCAGTGTGTGTCTCCTGGACAATGTACAGGTGAAGGTGTAAACTTTACCCAGGTAATTATTCAAGCTAGTATTCAGCTTCTGACTTTTCCACAGTATTTACTGTAGTAGCTTTCACCCAAAGCAGTGAATAAACATTTGGGTCAGAGTTTCCAGCTTTGAGAGGATATTCAGTGGTGGTAAGAAGATATTAAAAAATTCAACTTGAGAGGATATTCAGTGGAGGTAAGAAGATATTAAAAAATTCAACTTGAGAGGATATTCAGTGGAGGTAAGAAGATATTAAAAAATTCAGCTTGAGAGGATATTCAGTGGAGGTAAAAAGATATTAAAAAAATCAGGAAAGTTTTAACATCATTATTTTTGTGTGCATTTTTATGGAACTGAGTTAAAAAAAACATTGCATCAATTCTGATTGCTGTATAGACCTTTGTTTAGGTTATAAACATAAAATTAGTAAAATAGTTTGTTTTCTGGAGAGCTATCTCAAATACCATAAGATATATTTCTGAGACTCCAGACACAAGTGGCCTAATGGTGCCTTTGCCAAATAGAACTTGTTTGTATTTATGTTTAAACTGTTGTTTAATGGTTCTTCAACATACGGTCATTTGATTGATCCCAGAGAGAGAAGAAGAGCACATAGGAATTTGGGAACTTACCAAATATTGTCTTATGGTTCTTAACATGTTCATTGTTGGGAGGGTAAACTTCAGTACATGGACCACTCGGTTTATGTGCCCATCCAGTTCTATTGGGAAAAAATGTGTTTTCATTTTCCATAACTCCTGAATTGTACAAGATGTATTTCAAAAAGTTTGTAAACATATTCTAGTACTCTGCCCCTGTTTCTGTATAGAGTATTCACATATTTATAAAATGAAATAATTTTAAACATTCATTATGGTCACCATTGCATTTAGAGAACAAACAAAAAGATATGTCTATGTGCTGATGTTCTGTTGTAAACATTGGATAATTCAAATTTGTATTAACATAGATTTGTTTTGGGCAAATATGTGTTTAATACGTCTTACAATTACCAAGTGTTTTTCAAGGAACATATGAACATCTTGTTTTGTTATCATTGAATTTAATCATTCTTTGTTTGTAGAAGGATCTGTGTCCCCAACTTCTGGATAATAGTGGCCTACATTTTGTACCAAATGGAGTGGCAACAGATGTTATCTTTAAAGCTAAACATCTCCCAACAGTAAGTTAAACCTGTATTATACAGACACAGTGAAGACAAGTACACACATTTGATAGGTCTACTATTTCATTAAGTTAAATACTTTTTATTATTTTAAAACCTTGTAGACATACAAGTATTCTTAATCAACTATCATGAAAGTATGAATACCAGAAAAAGTCACTTCTGTTGGTGGAACCAACAACCAAACAAATTGGGGTTTTACGTCCCGTTAACGTATGAGCTGAAACACGCAAAAACGACCCTTATGTTTATTTATGTATATGAAACATGGTGATTTTCTCTTTAAACATATCTTTTTGTTGATATCTTAATTAAAAATGATTTTATCTCGATTTGAAAATTAAAGGTTGTACTCATCATTAATTTTGACGTTGATTAAATAACAACAAAAAACCTAAACAATTACCATTTTCTATAGTATCAACTATTTATATTAAGAAAACATATTTCCTATGATATAATAATTAGGTAAAACGCGGAAATGACGAGAAATTTGATTAGTAATTAATTGATTACCGGCCGACGTCATAAATTGTTACTTTATGACGTAGTCGTCTAAACGTCTGACGGGACATTTTCGTGTGTTGCAGCTCTTATCATATCCTCAAGTATCCTGTTCTTGAGGTACTTATAATCTCGAGGTTTTATTTTGCGTAGTTTTTCGAGATTATCAAGCACAATGACGGACAATTAGCCGGTGTTTACAGTCAAAAGGTTGATTAACTATTTTACGAGTTAAAAACAAAGTAAAATTCAGAATAAAATTCAGGATAAAGTTAAGTTATTATTTATTGAAGTCGTACCTACCAATTTTATCAATTTTTCACTGTCAACTTTTCAACCTCTGTTTAAAATGTTATAAATCGTGTTATAATCGTCCTACTTGCAGACTGTATGTGTCAACTGAAAGTGTATTATGTTACTAAAAATAGAACTCAGTGCTCGCTGAAGAGCTTGTTGAGAAAACATTCTAAGGAAGTCAATTTGGGTCATATAAATTAACTAAAATCAGTGGAAATACTAAATAAAAACGGAAACGAATATATATTGTTTAAAAACCACTGAATATAAACAATAAACCATGAATCTAGATTAGGTCTTCAATTTTTCGTACATCATCATATAATCCATGGTTTATAGGAGAAAAACACTTTTTCTTAATAAGCATTGCCTGGATTTTTTATTTTATTTAATATACATGTACAGGTTAGACGCGTGTTTGTGTTCATTTTATATCGACGATCGCTTAGACTATCGAGAACTGGTAACGCCAGGCTACTAGGTTATACTGGGGCAGCTATCTCTGATGGAGATGAGATGAAGAATGAAGTTCACCATCAGACATGCTGCCTCCATCAGAAAAGCATACCAGGGCTGAGGTCTGTAGCTGTCAAGAAAGTATAGATATAATCTGGTACCATCATAGTACATGTAGGTGAAATCCAGCATTGTTCAAATTTCTGTATGATATCATGTTTGTACCTTCAGGAGGCCAATAAAAGATACTTCTGCACAGTACCAAGCATTACAAATTTCCAACCAGTAGGGGCTACAGCTAATAATACGACATCTGTAACTTTCAAGTTAAAGGTACATTATTCTTTAGTTATGTAAATGTGCCTTCTATGTTGACATTCTTGAAATTCAAGCCATTTTGTTGTTTCTATAATGTCTAACAAATTTACATTATTGACATTCATTGATCTTTTAGCCCGAGACCTTATATACATGTCATCATAGTCACTAATATCCACGTTCCTGTTTATGCTTTATGGCAGGCTAGTTGGCCGTATAAATGATAAATCAACCTATACTGGTAGCCATTTTGTTAGCTTAACGAATCATGGAATCATGGAATCTCGAATGTGTCTATAAGGAACAGATATTGGTTACGTAATACTAACATGGCGGCACCCAATGGATTCCCACAAAAAGGCATTCACAGTCAAAATCAACATTTTCATGTAATGCAATGTCACAGGATGAATGGATGGGTGAGGATTGATGGAAGATACACCAATTTAAATTGATGTATACTTAATCATCCGCTCCGACGTGAAAAAACACAGCTGTTTATCCTCCTCTGCACACTGTACCATCTGTCCCATTGTATCTACCATCTCCATACCCCATACGCACACTGTCACGATGTTTTAATCATCACAACGCTAGTCTGTCAATGCCGCCCCAGAAGTCTACCCGTTGACTACTGCCCACAGAGATAAGTTATAAATGTGGAGAAATACTGAAATATACTGCTATTTTATGAGCATGTCTGTTCTCCATAAATTCCTAACTAAACAGACCAAAACTCTACATGTGTGTTAAAGACCCACTAGGGGTATACAAGGGAGGTAATGGTGGCAGGAATGTTTTCCCTTATTTTTCAAAACATGTTCAGGTCTGGGAGATATTTTATAAAAAATTTACACACACTGTTCCGATGTTTCAATCATCACAACACTAGCCCGTCATTGCCACCTTGGAATCTACCCGTCGACTACTGCCCATAGAGATGTTATAAATGTGGTGAAATACTGAAATATACTATTATTTTATGAGCACGTCTGTTGTCTATAATTTCCTAACCAAACAGACCAAAATTCTACATGTGTGACACAATATAACAAAAGGCCTATTTAATAGTGTGTAGGCTTGACCAGTAAGTTTTCCCACAAGGCTGTCACATGGTCATATACTGTTCCAGTTAAAATGATAAAATAAACATATCAGATAGTTAAAATGAAATTGTAGTATGACACAATTGTTCTATCTAGTTTATTACCATGAAGGCGCCAACTTTACCTTCATACATACTGTAATAACCAACATGTTAAAGCAAATCATACATCAACACGTGTGGCTAACTGCTATATTGTTTATATAGCAACAATGCACTATTTTCTGTTTCGTTAACTTCTGGCTAACAAAATGCCAAATTTTTTAACAGTAATATGTCAAATTAATTGCAAAGTATTTTAATATTTTAATGGAAATAAAAGGTTTAGAATAATTTGATCAAAGATCAAGTTTATAAATATTAACCACATTCCTACTTTAAACGGAAAAAGTGCAAGAAAATAAAGTATACCTGCCATACCTGTGTTGAAAATTGTAGACAATAAAGTATATTACAGGCCATACCTGTGTTGAATTGTAGACAATAAAGTATATTACAGGCCATACCTGTTTTGAACATTGTAGACAGTTGTTTGATAAAGACATTGGTGCATAACTTGATAACAAATTAAAATGGAAATAAAAAGGGTTTATATCTATAATTAGCAGTAAATGCAAGTAAAATTTGCTCATTCGACGCATATTTTATAAAAGGGAATGTACTTAAACATCATATTTCACATGTGCATTTCTAAAATGTAAACCCTTATTTCTAGATAAATATAGCTGCTGAGGTAAGGAATAAGAGTTACCCTGTTATTATCAAATATGGAACACAACAGAATCAGGATGACGGTACAAGTGTCGAATTGGATGATGACTTCAGTAGTTCAGGTACTTATTTCATCAAGTTTACCAGTAGTTACAATGGTATACAATACACAATTCTATCTTAAGATTCTGTTAAGATGGTTAAAATTCTAGGTATTAAGATGCTTAAAATTGTGAGTGGCTGTATATAGAGTATGTGTAACAAATGACATGGTTCTGTAGTTACAGTACAGCTCACGCGAAACCCACACTTTACTCTTTCACGCCGAGTGAGAAATTTGCAAATCGCGTAATTACGCGGAGTTTCGATAATAAAACTATGCGGAGTTGGAAAAGCTTCTCGGTGTACTTAGGCCACGAAAGTACGCCATGATACTCCGCTTAGACAAACTCGCAGTTTGCCGAGTCGAAACGGCACAGGTAAAAGGTGCAACTTTTTCTAATTGCAGTCATTTTAATGCATAATTATTCAATAACTTTAGAAAAAACCGAAGCAGAAGACTTTTTTGTTTTTGAAAAGAGTATGTGAGAAAATTTGAATGCCCGGATTATGTATACTGGATCACAACAGTTATATGGCGGTTCCTATTACTGGCTTCGCGGCGACTGAACTTAACATTCAATTAGTAATTATTATACTGGAAATTATAATTATGTTTTTAATTAGTTGTTCTTTATAACAAATTTTGCTATTCTGCTGTTTATTATTACACCAATGGGTTCTTTAGTCAGAAAAAATGGTAAAGAAGTCCGGGTCATAAATTAGTGCCACCTTGTTAAAAGATACATACATGGCCAAGGATTATGGGTATTTATGTCGGTTGGAAAACTGTGACTTTTGGAAATAAAAACTAACAAAACTTGTGATTAAATGCATTAAAAGTTTGAAATACATATTTGTTTCGAAATTTATTCATTGCATTTATCAGTCGTGTCAACTTTGCACATAAAAGATGCACTCGGCGTCTCATTGTCTGTACTTTTTCTGGTGATTGATTGCTTTTTTAAGCCCGATATTGGACAAGTTGAAAAGTTCAGATTTTTTCCCAATAATAAATCACCACAGGTGTGCACTCATGGTTAATTGGATTCTATTCGGAGTAACTGGGAGTGTGAGTGACTCGACAATGGCATACTTACGCCGCGTGAATTCGCCGAGTACAAACACTGACTCCGCGTAGATACGCGCGGAACTCGATACGACCAAACTCGGCGAATCGAGTAAAGTGTGGGTTTCGCGTGAGCTGTACTGTTTGTATATAGTTTAACCTTTACAACCTATAGGCACCAATGAGTAGATAGTATTCAGAGAGACTTCCCTTGGTACAATAGTCTTAATAAACAATCAGTGAATGCTTTATATCATTCAAAGAAATGATAGAATGTTCTGGTACGTTTTTCTTCATGTTTAACAATAGATATACAATAAACAATTCTGTTAAGATGATAAGATTGATAAAACAAAATTCTAGGTATTAAAGGCATAAAGTTGTAGAAGAACAAGGAAGATATGACATTCTGGCTCTAGCTAGGTGTTACAAATGCCATGGTTCTATAGTTATGTATATAGTTTAACCCTTACGACCTATAGACACCTATGGGTAGATTGTATTCAGAGACACTTCCCTTTGCACATTACTGGTCTTAATAAACAATCAGTGAATGCTTTATATCATTCAAAGAAATGATAGAATGTTCGCATTCTGAAGAAAAAGTGGAATCCTGCAATGGTGATATAATTGGAAAATTATACTAGACTTACCTTCGCAGAAGGGAAGTCGCAGTTTGATTGAGATTTTATTAACCACTTACTCCTTAAGGGATCACACAGAGATGACGTAGCTCATTATCTATGCAGTTTCAGTCTTTAGAGCATATATATATAGTGAACTGACTTTGGGTGTTGTACAATAATAGATAGTTGTATGTTTCCCAAGTCAGTTGACTATAATTAAATGAAAAATCAATAACGCCCAGGGTGGCTCAGGGTGGGTGTGTGATCCCTTAAGGAGTTGGTGGTTAATAAAATCTCAATCAAACTGCCCTTCTGCGAAGGTAAGTCTAGTTTAATTTTCCAATTTTATCTCCCACTTAACTCCTTAAATTAGTGGACCCCACAGAGATTTTAGAGTTGATTTTTCATTATAAAATAATTAATAATCACTTCTTATGTTGCATTACATATATGTACATGTAAATTAATTGTTCGTGAATGCAACATCAGCATTATGCATTCGCGTAACTGTCAGATAGTCATTATTACTTCTTAATCTCATTCATTATGGCATCTTACACAGTAAACTGTTGAACCGGTTTATCATAAAACCGTGCAAAAGTTCTAACATTTGTCCAGCCGGCTGTTTTTGCTATCACATCTAGTGTTACACCTTTTGATTTTGCTAATGATGTTGCAACCGCCCGTGTGCTATGTGCCCCATATGAGGAGTCAATTCCTGCGTTTATCAAAATGTTCTTTACCCAGTGCGATACTGTAGCTTTGGCTACTCCCTTATGCGGTTTTTGAGTGCTGATCATCAGCTTTGTTTCTTCTCCTCTGAGACTGACTGTCCTCTTCAAATATTCCTCCATGATTTTCACAATACACAGTTCTCCTTTATGTGGGAAAGCTTTTAATGTTATAGAATCTAAGTGTTTACCTGGTCTAGATTGTTTAAGTAAATGATTCATTTGAATGGTAATCTTATTTTTGTATAGGAACACATCCTCAACATTAATTAAATGTAAAGTTTGACATCTTGGTGCACTCAAAAACAAAAATAACATACTAAGTTTGCCTGATAGCTGTAATAAAGTTGTGTTATTCTGATTGCTTAGATAATCAAGAACTGTATTAACATCCCATATTTCTATATATTTTGGTAAATTTGGCCGTTTCAAAAATACTCCCTCATAAACCTTTGAATTAGCGTCTCATGACTGAAATCCACATTGCCACAGATTTTAACAAAATTATTAATCGCCGAACATGCCGTTCCCAATGCGCTGTATTTCAATCCATTTTCAAAAAGGAAAAATTTGTGTTTGATTTGTAAACTGTAGCGATTTTTTAATATATATTTGATACTGTTTCTTTGTTGCATGTCTCCATGAGTCAACAATAATGTCGGCAGCTGCTCCTGATATTTTCTGACATTTAAGTGCTTCCCGGATATACGAAAAACACACAGTTTCATTTTCTTTAGTGGGTGTTGATGATTTGGTTTGTGTGGTAATTTGAGGATTCCCTGTGGGTTCGGCAGATTGAAGGATTTGCCGCTTATCAGATGTACTAGGGACGCCCACCAGTTCTGTGTCGGCCAAATTGGTGCCACCAAGACTGCCTCCGTGTGGTCCTCTTCTACTTTCTGCACAATCCAGCTGAGGGGGCTGAAAGGAGGAAACATGTAATATAGTCCATCGATCCATGTTAAGGAGAAAGCGTCCACTGCCATAGCATGGGGATTTGGCCTGTGTGATACAAATTTGTCAAGTTTAAAATAAATCCACTGACATTTGTGGATATTCCCCTAAAATCATGGTAAACACATCTTGTGAAAGTTACCATTCTAAATCATCATTAAAGTTTCTTGACAATTTATCTGCTTCACAGTTTTCTTTCCCCGGGACATGGGCTGCGCTCAAATGAATATGTCGGTCAATGCACCATGACCAAATTGTTTGTGCTAAATTGTTTAGCTCTGTCTTTTTCCCACCCAGTTTGTTAATATAAGCACAGCTTGTTGTATTATCCATGACAATTCTGATATTTTGTTTTTTACGTCATTACAAAAAGATAGTAACGCAAGCTGACAAGCTTTTAATTCTAGAATGTTTATATGAAGCTTTTGTTCTTCTACGTTCCATACTCCTCCCGTTTTAACTTTCATTGTCACATTGTTAGCTCCCCAACCTTGTAAAGATGCATCTGTATATATAACGATACTAGGTGCACCATGAGAGACTTTTTTGAAACTGGAATGGATATTTTTGATTGCCCTTCTTCCATTTCAAATTCATGTCTTTCACAGTTTCGAGTGGCTTATAATATAGCGGAGCATATTCTACCCCAGGTTCTGATGCTACTAAGCTTCCCGATTAATTGCGTGAATTCCCTAATTGTGACTGTTTTTTTATGTACACATTTTTAGTATATCGTCTTTTTTATCTTCTGTTAATCTAACCGTCATTGTTTCTGAACAAAGAATAAAGCCAACAAATATTATTTGTTTAGAGGGTATCAAACTGGATTTTGATTGATGTACTGTCAGTCCTAAACAGTCCATTAATTGTACTGTGTCTCTAATGTTATTTTCACAATCGTCATATGATTTCCCTTGTAAACAGGAATCGTCTATGTAAGCAGTACTAATGTGCCCTTTTTGGCGCAAATGTGCAAACACTGGCTTTAAAATTTTTGTGAATACTCGCGATGATGTACTTAATCCAATGATTAATGCTGTGAATTGATATTTCTGTCCATTATACCAGAACCGAAAATACTTCCTATCTTCCTGTCTTATGGGTATTGAGTAGTAAGCGTCTGATAAATCAACTGACCCAAAATAACAATCTTCCCTCATAGAGTTAATTGCAGTTTTCAACGTTTCCATTTTAAAATGTATGTGTTCCATGTTATTATTAAATTTGTTCAAATTAAGTATAAGCCGAACTCTGCCATCTTTTTTCGGCCTAATGAAAATATTCGAAATATATTCCTCTTCATCTGCAACCCATACCGGTTCAATGATTTTGTAAGTTATGAATATATCAATTTCATTGTTAATTGCTTGTTGTTCAATATCACTAAATTTTATTGGTTTTGATAACACATATTGTTTAGGTTTTGTATCTAGTTCCACAGAATACCCGCAAATAGTTTGTAAAATCCATCTATCTGAAGTAAGTTTACTGCATTGATGCTTATATAATGCATTTTGCCAGCAATAAAATTATCTGGGCTGTTTATGAGTTTGTATGCATAACAACCATTACTTACTGTCATTGTTTTCTGTAAGTTTGTTGTTGTCTGGGCCCCTCGGACCTCTGTCCGTATGGTTTTGGTTGCCCTTGGTAAGATCTTTGAGGGTTCATCCCTTTCTTCCCAGATTTGTTGTAGAGATTTCCAGGTTCTGATTGCGGGAAGCAGGGACTTGGTTGTGTCATTGTCCCCCCCCCCCCTTTTCCCTAAAAAATCAACCTTGGGTTTCATACTCATAGTTGTTGTGCTGGGGGTCATTCTTATGGACTTTACGTCATCCAAGGCTTTTGTGTCGTCCCGCAAGTTATCCCCGAATAATCCAGTTGCAGAGATTGGTTGCTCTGAGTCACAGAGAGATTTGAATCTGTACTCCAAGTCCTTCTTGACTTTGTCTCGTCTGTGATGGTTGGTCCTTGTTACTGCCTCACAAAGAATCTTGAAGGTGTCGCTAATAAGTCCCTTCAAGTCTTCCCCCGTACATTTTGGGTTATCATGTAGAATGTCCATTGCTCTGGCAATTGGAACTGTTGCAGTACTGTAATTCCCAATCGATTTTTGAAAAATGACATCCTGTGATCTGGTTTCCCGTTTAAGTTGTTTCCAGAGAAAATTATCAATCTTGGGTACCTGGAGATTGTCCAGATTTGCTGGCCATTTGAATTTTTCTTTCAGAGCCTTACTCTTCTCTCCATTCTTTTCTGGGATCCCACGCAATGCTTTATTGACAACAGTCGCCAACCCTTTCCCAACGTTTTCCCCGGTATACGATTCTTCTTTGTAGAAATCGTTTAATTCTGACAACTAATCGTCGTCGTCCTGGTCGACCGATATATTGTCGATCTCTCCCGGCGTCAAGAAAGTATCCAAATCATCGATTTGTTCATTGCTTTCATCAATATTTACATCCACGACAATTACTTCCTGATTGACGTTTTCCGGATGTCGTAAATCCGTGCATGCGCGTTTATTTGCCGGTTCCTCGGCTGTATTGTCAATAAAAATTTGATTGCGTTTCATTTCTCTCATTTCTGCTTGTAATTTTTGAACAGTTCCCGAAAGCGTCTTAACGTTTTCCGCAGCCCATTGAAAATCCGCTACACTGTTTGTAAAAGTGTTCAAAATGGTTTCCCCTTTTACGAGGAAAGCGTACATTTTTTGTGATGATGCAATTCCGGATTGGCCGTCCGCCAAACCCCCATTGTTAAAGAATGCTGCGCACCCTTTGTTTTGGCTATCAGCCATGTACTTTTTATTTCTCCTCTGAGAAATGATAAATTGTAATGTTTATCAGTCCAACAAACAACTAATAATAAGTTAATGTCTAATAATGTGTCATTCAGACTAGGAACGAATTTACAGTCCGTAAATTGTCCGTTCGAAAAAAGGGGTCACTCAACGACGAACGTGTTCCCCAAACAAAAGGTCCAATCGTTCCGATTGTTTTGACCAAACCTGTACCTTCTATTTGATACTTTTAATTGTTATACTCTTCAGGTATCTCTTAAACATCTTAACAGTAACTTTTTGTTAAAATTTATGTCCTATTCAACAAGAAATTATTGATTTTTATCGCTCTAATAATTCCACTGATCCCTGCATAAATTTGAAGCCTCGTTATGAAACTGCATAGATAATGAGCTACGTCATCTCTGTGGGGTCCACTTAAGGAGTTAAGTGGGAAATAAAATGTGGACTTTTCTTTCATTGTTTGTGGTTCAAATTGTGCAGATAAATGTGCTTGTAAAATTTTATGTAAATTGCAGTTTTGAATATTTTATGAATTTAAAAGCAAGAGCAATTTAAACTCTTATCAAATGTCTATTATAAATGCATGTGGTGTATTTTATAACTTGTAGTTACGGCATACAACTGTGAGAAATTGGCAATTGATTGTGGCCGCTGTACGGCATTAAACAGGACCAGATATAAATGTGATTGGTGTGATAATGGTGTCTGTGGCTACAGTGAATCTGAGTGCAGGCCATCAGTTACATGTCCAGCTCCTGACATTACTAAGGTTTGTATGGTTGTTAAAGTGATATTGTTTACAACAATTATAGTGTTTTGCCTATAATCAGGTCTACAACAAGGATCATTACAAGTGTACTTATTCTTGAAGATTGTATCATCTAAAACCTAAATGTGAAATCATAGCCATTTACAAGCTGTACAAACTGTTTGAAACTAGTATGAAGAATACTTCTATTGATAAATAACACATTTATCAAAATGCTGTGTAAAACCAACTCAACCAAATAAACATTTCTTGTCAAAAACATTGACAAAATAACCCATGATACACCATCATTCAAAGGTACACATAATGTTTGCCTCCACGGCAAAAATAACACAATCCTGGTTGGTTGGAGTATATTTGTTTATTAAGTACAAATGGCCTAAATCACCAAATCAGTACTTAGTCATCGTTGAAGTATGAAAGTAACATTTCCGTGCACTTTACTGATGCAGTATGATGTTTATTATGCATGTTATATTACAGATAGTACCAATGGATGGACCAAAGGAAGGTGGTACAAATGTTACTATTTCTGGTACTAATCTGGGATCAAAGACATCTGATGTCAACAACGTCACACTAGCCAATACTTCCTGCACAAACATTACCGTTGTTCTAGATCCAGACAGCCAGGATTTTGAACGACAAGTAGCAAAAGAGTGGGTTTGGTTTACTGTATTATTATTACCGACATCTTGAAGTTTATTATTAAGTACCTGTTTGTAGACTGGGACGTATTTTGGATTACCTTTGTCTATCCCGCTGTTCCACTTACGTCCCCTAAAACATTTAAAGCAAAGTATATATCTAGACTCAATATGTATGTTTCTTAACTATACCATCACTAACAAATTCACTGAAACTATAGACATTTGTCATTGTGTTGCTCTTAAGAGATGACCCTTATATGCAAACAAGCACCTTTATATGGTTGAATGCATATTGTTTGTTGATTGTATTAAACTGTCAGCTTATTGTTAATTTACTCAAACTATGTCAATTACAGAAATATGAAAACAATAATGATTTAATTGATTTCTGAATCTAATCCGCACTTTTTGTACTCCCATACTTTTTATGAAAGTCATGGGGTGTGGATAATATACTGGTATTGAGTTTCATATCTTTTTTTTTTTGTTTCGGTCAAGATTAAAGGGACAAGGTCTGTAAATTTTAGATTATCAAACACAAAATAATTATGTTGACAAACATAACACACCAACCATTATTGAATATTTACTAAAAAAAACAAGGTTGTTTGACGGAATTCAATAACAGTACAAATAGCACCCGCTTCACTTCACTTCACAACAGGCGAGCTCACTCCCAACTGAGCTAAACGGGCCAGATGTATGACACAAGACGTACTATACAGAAAACCTAATGCGCTAATGGATGTCACGTGATCAGCGGCAAATGTAATAATGTGGCTCCCACTTTGTTTACAAATCATATATATTTTTTTCAAACTTTCAAATGTATTACTGCAGTCTTATCTGGGTCTATGCTCATGTTTTCATGCATACCTTTTCCTTCTTAATAAAAATCAGACCGTTATTTGGCTATGCTCAATATCTGCTTATTATACCCACACAATTGAAGTTTAGTGGGGTATATAGGAGTGAGCTTGTCGGTCCGTCCGTCCGTCAGTCTGTTGGTTTTACGGTGTCCGGACGATAACTCATGAAAGGGTTGATGGATTTAAATAATATTTGGTACACGGGTATAACACCATAAAAGACAAGTCAAGTTCGACTTTGGTTACAAACCACCAATTTTTGACGGAGTTATGGCCCCTTTTCAACTTAGAATTTGCCCAAAAACGGTGTCCAGACGATAACTTGTGAAAGGTTCGACGGATTTAAATAATTTTTGGTACACGGGTTTAAGACCATAAAATACAGGTCAAGTTCGACTTTGGTTACAAACTACTAATTTATGATGGAGTTATGGTCTCTGTCTCTCTGTCTCTTTTTTTCTGAAAAATGCCATTTTCTAGCACATTCATTTATTATTTGATCTTTACCAAACTTGCACAGATTGTTAATATCAATGAAAGCTCAAATAAGTTCGAAAACCAGCTAAATCGGATCAGTAACACCGGAGTTATAGCCCTTTTTTTTTTCTAAATAGTGCCATTTTCTGCCTTGTGAACACTCTAGGACCTTTACTTAAATTTGCCAGTGTCTTTATATCAATGAAAGCTCGGACAAGTTTTTGTGGTTCTCGGGTGCCCCCGTTTTATCATGGCTAGTTGTGCAAAACATTGCCGTATTCCGGTTGAATGATTTTTTGGCAGAATTAGGGCCCTTTAAAGGTTTTAATACACAAACTTTGTCTGATTTACTTCTCCTGAACCCCTCGCCAGATTTCAATGAAACTTCTGCAGGGATGATCAGCACCAAGCCTAGTGCATGTCAACGTCACGTTCCGGTTTACAGATATTTGGCAGAGTTATGGCCCTTTAAAGGATTTTGATACCACTTTTTTTTTCCAGGCTAGTTCTCCTGAACCCCTGGCTGGATATAGACGAAACTTGACAAGGATGATCAGTATCAAGCCTAGTTGTGCATATCATCACCATATTTAGGTTGAATGATTTTTGGCAGAGTTGTGACCCTTTAAATGTTTTAATACACAAACTTTGTCCAGATTAGTCTCTTCTAACCTCTGTCAGATTTCAGCGAATCTTAGCAAGGATGATCAGTACTAAGCCTAGTTGCACCTGTCATTGCCATGTTCTGGTTGGATGGATTTTGACAGGGTTATGAGCCCTTAAAGGTTTTTGACTCGCCTTTTCGAAGAAAAAAAGAGACATAGGTGTTGCTATTCCGGCGGCGGCGTCCACATTCAAGTTTTGCGTTCGGTCATTTTCTCACAAACTGTATGCACTAGACCTTTCAAACTTTGCTTATAGTTGTATCATGGGTGGTACATCGCAACGTGATAAAGCAAATATGGAAGTGACCTTGACCCTCCAAGCAAAGGGCAGATAACTTATTAGTTTTTAGGTTCAACTTTTGCGTTTAGGTCACTTTTTCACGAACTATGCACTAGACCTTTCAAAATTTGTTTATAGTTGTATCTTGAGTGGTACATCGCAACGTGACAAAGCAAATGTGGAAGTGACCTTGACCCTCCAAGCAAGGGCAGATAACCTTATAATTTTTACCTTCAACTTTGGCGTTATGTCACCTTTTTAGCTCGACTATTCGAAGAATAAGAGAGCTTATGTAATCACCCCGGCGTCGGCGTCCCACATCAAGGTTTGCGTGTAAGCCATGTTTACAAGTCTATATCTCTTACATTTCTTATCCTAGCACAACCAAATTTGTTCATGGGCTTACTTATAGCATTATCTTAAGGGCTGCATAAACTATTTTGGTTCCTGTAAACCATGGACTCCTATGGAACCCAATTTATGATAGCCCATAAAATGTGCCCCATTTAACATCAAATTTTGCGTGTAAGCTGTGTTTACAAGTCTATATCTCTTACAATTCTTACCCTAGCACAACCAAATTTGGCCTTGGGCTTCCTTATAGCATTATCTTAAGGGCTGCTTAAGTAATTTTGGTTCCTGTAACCCCTGGGCTCCCATGGAACCCAAATTCTGATAGCCCTTAAAATATGTTTGTTTCACATCAAATTTTGCGTGTAAGCTGTGTTTACAGGTCTATATCTCTTACATTTCTTGTCCTAGCTGAACTAAATTTTGGAATTGGTTTCCTTATAGTATGTTGTAAAGGGTTGGATAAGTAATTTTGTCTTCTGCAAATTCTGGGCTCCCATGGAACCCAAATTGTGATGGCCTATAAAATGTGAAATAAAGGCAGATTTAGGTTTGCATGTAAGCATGTATATATCTATAATTTTGGTTTGGGATTTGTTATAGCATTATGCATGTTATTACTTCACCCATATTGGGGCATGGGCTCCCTCCTCCCCCATCCCCCCCCCCCCCCCGCACTTTTTTTTTTTTTTTTTTTTTTTTTACATATTTCTGTCTTGTTTTAATCAATTCTTACACATATGTTGCAAAACTCCCCGCCCGCCTTCCCCCCCACCCCCCTCCCTACCCACTCCCGCCTCTCACCCACGCTCCCCCCCCACCTCACCCCCACTTGAAAGTATTTTTTTTTTTTTTACATATTTCTGTGTTGCTTTTGTAAATTCTTACACATATATGTTGCTGCCCCCACCCCCGCCTCTCACCACCCCCTACCCCCCACCCCCCACCCCCACTTGAAACATTTTTTTTTTTTTTTTTTTTTTTTTACATATTTCTTTGTTGTTTTAGTCAATTCTTACACATATATGTTGCCCCCTCCCCCCACTCCCCAACCCACTCCCACCTCTCACCCACACTACCTCCCCCACCCCACCCCCACTTGAAACTATTTTTTTTTTACATATTTCTGTGTTGCTTTTGTCAATTCTTATACATATATGTTGCCCCTCATCCCCCCCCCACTTGATTTTGTTTTTGTTTTTTTTACATATTTCTGTGTTGTTTTAGTCAGTTCTTACACATATATGTTGCCCCCTCCCCCGCCCCCAACCCACTCCCGCCTCCCCCACACACATCCCCCACCCCCACTTGATTTTTTTTTTTTTTTTTACATATTTCTGTGTTGCTTTTGTCATTTCTGACACATATATGTTGCCCCCCTCCACCCCATCCTCCTCCCTACCCACTCCCACCTCTCACCCACGCTCCCTCACCCCCACCTCACCCCCACCCCCACCTCACCCCCACTTGAAACTATTTTTTGTTTTTTTACATATTTCTGTGTTGCTTTTGTAAATTCTTACACATATATGTTGCAACCTCCCCATCCCCCCCCCCCCCCCCCCCACACACTTGAATTTTTTTTTGTTTTTTTTACATATTTCTGTGTTGTTTTAGTAAGTTCTTACACATATATGTTGCCCCCTCCCCCAACCCCCACCCCCCACCCCCACTTGATTTTTTTTTTTTTTTACATATTTCTTTGTTGTTTTAGTCAATTCTTACACATATATGTTGCCCCCTCCCCCCACTCCCCAACCCACTCCCACCTCTCACCCATGCTCCCTCCCCCACCCCACCCCCACTTGAAACTATTTTTTTTTTACATATTTCTGTGTTGCTTTTGTCAATTCTTATACATATATGTTGCCCCTCATCCCCCCCCATATTTCTTTGTTGTTTTAGTCAATTCTTACACATATATGTTGCCCCCTCCCCCCACTCCCCAACCCACTCCCACCTCTCACCCATGCTCCCTCCCCCACCCCACCCCCACTTGAAACTATTTTTTTTTTACATATTTCTGTGTTGCTTTTGTCAATTCTTATACATATATGTTGCCCCTCATCCCCCCCCCCCCCCCCCCCCCCCCCCCCCCCCCCCCACTTGAATTTTGTTTTGTTTTTTTTACATATTTCTGTGTTGTTTTAGTCAGTTCTTACACATATATGTTGCCCCCTCCCCCGCCCCCAACCCACTCCCGCCTCCCCCACACACATCCCCACCCCCACCCGATTTTTATTTTTTTTTACATATTTCTGTGTTGCTTTTGTCATTTCTGACACATATATGTTGCCCCCTCCACCCCATCCTCCTCCCTACCCACTCCCACCTCTCACCCACGCTCCCCCACCCCCACCTCACCCCCACCCCCACCTCACCCCCACTTGAAACTATTTTTTTGTTTCTTTACATATTTCTGTGTTGCTTTTGTAAATTCTTACACATATGTTGCAAAACTCCCCGCCCGCCTTCCCCCCCTCCCTACTCACTCCCGCCTCTCACCCACGCTCCCCCCCCCCCCCCTCACTTGAAAGTTTTTTGTTTTTTTTTACATATTTCTGTGTTGCTTTTGTAAATTCTTACACATATATGTTGCTGCCCCCACCCCCGCCTCTCACCCCCCCCCCCCCCCCCCCCTACCCCCCCCCACCCCCCACCCCCACTTGAAACATTTTTTTTTTTTTTTTTTTTTTACATATTTCTTTGTTGTTTTAGTCAATTCTTACACATATATGTTGCCCCCCTCCTCCCACTCCCCAACCCACTCCCACATCTCACCCATGCTCCCTCCCCCACCCCACCCCCACTTGAAACTATTTTTTTTTTACATATTTCTGTGTTGCTTTTGTCAATTCTTATACATATATGTTGCCCCTCATCCCCCCCCCATATTTCTTTGTTGTTTTAGTCAATTCTTACACATATATGTTGCCCCCTCCCCCCACTCCCCAACCCACTCCCACCTCTCACCCATGCTCCCTCCCCCCACCCCACCCCCACTTGAAACTATTTTTTTTTTACATATTTCTGTGTTGCTTTTGTCAATTCTTATACATATATGTTGCCCCTCATCCCCCCCCCCCCCCCCCCCCCCCCCCCCCCCCCCCCCCACTTGATTTTGTTTTTGTTTTTTTTACATATTTCTGTGTTGTTTTAGTCAGTTCTTACACATATATGTTGCCCACTCCCCCAACCCCCCCCCCCCCCCAACCCCCCCACCCCCACCCCCTCTTGATTTTTTTTTTACATATTTCTGTGTTGCTTTTGTCAATTCTTACACATATATGTTGCCCCCTCCACCCCATCCTCCTCCCTTCCCACTCCCACCTCTCACCCACGCTCTCCCCACCCCCACCTCACCCCCACCCCCACCTCACCCCCACTTGAAACTATTTTTTTTTTTTTATATATTTCTGTGTTGCTTTTGTCAATTCTTACACATATATGTTGCCCCCCTCCACCCCATTCTCCTCCCTACCCACTCGCGCCTCCCCCACACCCCCCACCCCCACCCCACTTGATTTTTTTATTTTTTTTTACATATTTCTGTGTTGCTTTTGTCAATTCTTACACATATATGTTGCCCCCTCCACCCCATCCTCCTCCCTTCCCACTCCCACCCCTCACCCACGCTCCCCCACCTCACCCCCACCCCCACCTCACCCCCACTTGAAA